>UYYA01004608.1:50955-84582 GCA_900624975.1 Angiostrongylus costaricensis
GCACGAAAAATTGCCATTTCCAATGACTACGAGGTAGAGGCCATTCGGGTTAGAGGAAAACGTTGGGTAGTTTCCCAAAATAATATTTCAGGCGACAGTAGGATCCCCTTTAAGCTGCCCTTCATATCAAATGAAGTAAGTCACGCCATTAAAAAGTGCTTAAGAAAAAGTGGTCTTGAAAATTATGTAACGATTATTGACATCCCACCCAATACCCTACGCCACCAGTTAGTTCGAAACCGTCTCTATGATCGTTTGTGCAGCTCAGAAAACTGTATGGTCTGTCCTAACGGGAGAGACGGGGATTGCATGAGTCCAGGTATAATATACTTGATCTCATGTAAAGCATGCGGCGAGGAATATATCGGGGAAACTGGTAGACCACTTTGTGTCCGCATAAAAGAACATCTAGATGGAAAAGCTAAAATCCGTTTAAACACCCCTCTAGGTACGCATAGGGCACAAAAGCACAACGACGATAATTTTGAAGTGAATGTGCGGATCCTAGCGCAGGAATCAAAAACATCAACGTGCAAAACTCTTGAGGCGTTTTGGATAAATTTCAAAAATCCAAAGATGAACCGGAAGGACGAATGCCTCACTATCACGCGTGACCTGGCGCCCTATTTCAAAATGATATTTTGACCCCAGGGCGTGTCTTGCTCGCGACTCCACGAAAACAACGCGTGGGCCAGTCCCGCAACATCACGGTGAGTGGCCCTTCTGTTCAATACGGCGTCTATTTGAAAGTTTGGTCCCCATTAATGCTTTAACCTTTCTTTTCCACCGAATAATAAAAATATTCTATTATTAAATACGTCCAGGCTCTGAGGAAGGCGAAATCGCCGAAACGTCAGCCATCGATCAATAACATCAAAAACAACGACAACGAAGATCTGTACCAATCTCGTGTCAGCTTAAGAAGATCAGTTTATAAGATCACATAAATAAATATATCAACTATCTATGCCGAGGTTTATAGAAAGTCGGTCTTTCGAATATGTCTTACTTCTTCTCCAGGAGAACACGAGAAATCACCTGCAAAGTATACCCCACGCTCATGACAAAATGAGACAAGCTACAGACAAGGACCTTTTTCTCCACAATATTAATGATAAACAGCTCTATAGATTCTGATATTCGTTGTGTCAATGGAGCGACCTAATTTCGCTGAGCATCTCTCCACTAAGCATTGAAGACGATTTGAATTTGAAGCCATCTGTTAAAGCTATTAGTGGTTCAATTACTGGTTTATCCTCCTTTTTGAAACTTTTATTGCCTTGCTCATCTTGGCTCCTTCCAGGCTGTGGTGCAAACGAAGAATTGCACTTTTGCCGAGCAAAATGTTAGCCCACCTGCACCGACCGTGATCCGGTGAGTATCCTTAGAACGTTAATTCATAATGCCTTCACGGAGTAAATTTCAGTGTTTTTGTGTTTGCCGTAATAAAAGAGTGAAGTGGAGGTGTTACCTTCTATGTTTTGAAATCATAACTTCTTGCTAATGCATATTTCCATTTTGAGGGATGAAGTTTTTCTCGGAAGTCGATCTCAGCATATTTTCACACTTTGAGCCAACAAGTGCCACAATGGGATTTATTTACTGTTCGCGTCAAAAAAAAAAAAACTATCATGCTAAGAAGTGTATCACAGTTAAGAATTCGGTTATGTCTTTATTGTTTTTTTTACGCTTTCTTTTCAGCAATATACTGCCCTACTTGTACATGTGGCGCTATCCAGAGATATTTAAATCATGTTAGCCGACTTTGCATAATCTGAGTATCGTAGCCCTTCCTCATAAGGTTCGTTGTTTCTCGTCCTGTCATTTAGAAATATCTTCGAATTAGCGCGTACGTTCGGCCGCCAACTGAGAACCTTATCTCTTCATGAATGTCGTTTAGTTGCTGTCGAGTCGTTTCTTCCTGGTATCCTGATATTAGCCTGTTAGCACTCTGAGGTCTTCACGACGGAAGCCGCAGCTATTTTTCCTGGGTCAGAGTAACTTTCTCCCAGAAGGCTCTACTAACGCGCTAGCCCTACATAGGTGGGAAAGATAGGTAGCCTGGTTTGCAGCCGAAAGAATGATATATTCCATTACATCTTCATACGCCGCACCCTCGGGCCCACATTCAGCGATTATCGCCTACTTAAAAAAATATGCAAAATTTCACAGAATCAGATAAGCAAGATGGATAGCTATTGGATAGTAATTTCGTCTAAATACTGGGTAGAAAAAGAGGATGAAATAGTAGGATATTGTAGGCAAGCTTTATTGAGTGTTTTCGCATAACTTTAACTTTTTATTTATTTCTTGCTATTAGTTTTTACGGCAGAGTATGATGTGAAATGTAACCACTCTGATGGTGAAATTAGCTGAGTGAAAGGCAATTCAGGGGGTTCGATGGTGCTGCACGTAGCACGCGAGCTCCGGAAAGGGGTCGAAGTTTTGCCATCTCAACACATAGCGTTTGCACATAATTCTTTCTTCACTTGAGTTACCTTACAACTTCTATCCAAGTGTGCTTGCTTCCGACATCCGACCTTTCAGAATAAAAGGGAATAACTATGCGAAATCATTCTAGTTTGATCTGCTCTCCAGATAGCCCAGCAGTGTCCAACATTTTTGCCTTTTCCAGTAACATAAATGGGAGGGTAGTTAGAGGTACTCAGCAGTACATACGTGGTCGCTGACTCGATCTGACGCAGCAGCATAATTAAGATCGTCCAGAGGTCGATCAATTGGTACAAGACACGGCTGCGACGAGAACATATGCAGATTCGATACATCGATGTGCACTCGTTGAGTAAATGTGTAGACCAAATATGTTATCTACCAGCCATACGATACAATTCTAAAGAGTGGCGCTTAACGCTTTATAATTGACCATGTAACAACATAAATAAGATATATTCTTGCAGTGCCTCAGTTCTATTGTAGTATTACAGATTTGCTCAACCGCTTGCGGGTCGCTGTTTGTTTGTGTCAGCGAGGATTTGCTCGTCACATCAGCACATGCGTTCGATTCTTCGCATGCACATTTTTTACCGTAATGAACGAGGAAAGACCGGCTCTTTCGGGAAATACTATCGCATATAATTCCCAATTTCGACTTTTTATTAACCTCGGCACTGAAAAGGAAACTACTATTTTCTTGTTGAGCGACACCAGGCTGTTATCGTGCTGTTTATTTACAATAGCAGATGTTTCGGCGAATTTCGCCTTCTTCAAAGGCTGGAAAAGTTAGTGCAATTGCTACCTGCCCAGCCAAATACAGCCAAAACCTCAACAGAAACCATGTTTCATAGATTTCATTCGTATTGAAAGCAGTTTCCTCAGATACCTACTGTTCTTCGTGAGTCCTCAACTAAAGTCTCTTTGTGAGCCTAAGCAGTGAACTTTCGTATATGTTCTGTGAGTACCTTTTATTTTGAAACGCATGCATTTCTTCTTACTTAAATTTCAGCATGAATACACCCAATTGTTGGATATTATTCAACATTTTCGAATGTTTTCTATTAGAATAAACTAGACGGTTATGTTTTGACAGTCTAAAGGCTAATTTTCTAAGGAATTTTTGCATTCAAAGTGTTATTATTTGAACAGGAATTCCTTTTATTCCAAGTCAAAAAACCTGCGTGTTGTCGGTTTCAGGCGGGTATGAAGTCTGCAACTATGGAACATTTCTCTGTGACATCGACCAGTATGACAATCGTGACTTCAGGAACCGCCGCCTTATTGTCTCGACCCCGTCATCTACCCCAGAGTTAGTTTTAGTGTTCATAGTGCAGTCCAGTGATTAGAGGGGGCCGGGTGAATAAGCATGCGCGTATTGGTCCTGTCACGGGCTGCAAGCAAGTGAAGTCGCTCCCTCTCTTCCAAATTGCCGTCATGGTGCCAAACTTGGCTTCTAGGATAATACACCTTGGTAACCTCCACTAGGTTAAGAAAGTTATTGCACAGCACAAATACGCATCTATTCAACTTTGTGAAGCTGCCGTAACCCGGAAAGCCGGATGGAGCGTGTATTCTTTCTGAATTAACCAATATCAAAAGCTTTAAGCTTTAATAGATTACTTATATCAGTCGTCGATTGTGGTCCACTTCGTCATCGAGTAGCTCGAACAAACACCAATGAAATTTTCATTCTTCTCTGTAACAGTCCAGAGTTTCCCAGGTAGCTCTACTCTTCCATTGAACGGGAGGCTCACTATGCTTTTCCTATATCGCAGCTCCATACTCATGAAGACCACCAACAACATCTAGAAAGGATGGCTTTCATCTCGATATTACTGAAACGTTTTTTATAGTTGAGAGCCAAGGTGTGCTTCCAAATATTTCTGAACTTTTACAAATTAAACATCTGAATACTAACTAGCCTCTTTTTCGGAATTTTTTCATGAAATATGAGAGAGGATTCTCTTCATGAAGTATTTCATGGAGAACTGCGTGGCCTACTCAATAAAGGAGCTCGATAGGTCTTACTACGACTTTTTGAAAACCTTTTCACGCGCAAGGTGACCCTGCTCGAAGTCCACTTGTCATGACCTTACCAAGGTTACTAGTGTCTAATGTGTTGCGAGAGCTGTGTAGTTAGACATCCTCAGCTCATGGTAAGTAGACTCTAGCTTTCCATTTCTTGCGCTACGCTTTTCTTTGTGGTCAATTCGTGCTCCAGAAGGCAAGATTTGGATAGGATTTAGTTCGACGACGCAGTATGAAGCAGGGTTCGTGGAATATCGAACTTTCTGTGGTTTTTCTGCTGTTATAAGCGGAGAGGCAGTAGAAACAAATTATGTTTGCATGTCCCTATAAAATTTCAACTTTAGACTACTTCCTATTTCGCTTAAGCTGCCTGTAAAATTCAAGTTATCGCTATGGAAATTACTGTTTAACGACAAATTCTACTAAGGTTTCAAGACCACATCCGCCGGTTTCACTCCCCTTATTCGATAAAGATCTTGATCAAAAACCACGGAACATTGGAGAAAAATCAAGTACCGGTGTAATTTTTCACGGACCGGCTCCACCAGTAGCTGTGTCTGCTCCACTCCAACCGATTCATCGACGTCGTGGAGCACCGTCTGCACGGCCAAAACGTTTTGAACCGCCTGGAATGACTCCTTCAAGGTATTTCAGAGCCAGGCCGATGGCCAGATCGAGACAAACGCTGCGTAATTTAAAAGGGCCCCTAAATAGGTTTTCAACTGTTTAATACCATTCATGTTAATGTGTTGATGCAAAATTAATACCCTGTTTTATTGTCACTAACCTTGTAAATACATTTCCCAACAATTTTTTCCAATTTTTCTTTCTTTGGTTAATAATTTGTAATACACTGTTTTTTCCATGACCTAAATTGCAACCATTTAATGTCGGTTAAAAAACTTTCTCAATGCAAGGAAACCATATTCTTTTGCTTCATAAGTTCAAACATGAAAATAAAAAACGATCACGACCCCAGATCTTATTCAATCATTCTCTAGAGAAATCTTACCAAATGAAAAGTATGGAGATGTTTCAAAGCGTTTCGAACTTGAGATTCGATCTTACGTAACGCTGAAGGTCGAGGATGCCGAGATCGTCAAGTTTTCTCCGCGACGATAACTAGTACAAGCCTGTATAATAATGTTAAGTTTCAGAGAAGATTTTTCTTCGATTTCTAAGATTGTGTTCGGCGAAGTATGTGCGCAGAGGAACGCGTGTTCACGTAGAGTTGCAATGCACGTTGGATCAGTAAATTCTTCGATCCCACGTCGTGTTTAATGAATTTATTCATGAACTACTTAGCTCCTGAGTTGAGCAGGAAGAAGTGGGACGGTTGGCAAGTTTCCAATGGTAACAAGGACCTAGTAAAGAGAAAAAAGAACACTCGACTCCTAGCCCACGTTTCTGACTCCGCGATTATACGAGCTTTAACTTATAGGTCAAAAACCTAGTCGCTTCCTCAACAGGACGAAAACTCACTCAGGGTTATTGAATGTGAAGTCGAAAGTACAATGCTAGAAGTATCATGTGTCTCACAAATAAGGAAAAGGAACTTACTCCGATAGTCGTCAATAATGAAAAATCAAAGATGACGTTCTCTACGCCAGACTGTTAAAGATGAGGTAAGGATGACCGAACACTTAATGCGTATGAACAGCAACCGATGGACAAGAGCCGTTGGTGACTTGATGCCGCTGGAAGGCCGTCTATTCCATGATCAGAGTTCTTTACAAAAACTTTGGACAAAAGGTGTGATGTTCAATGGGTTCCCAGAGCGAGCAATACGCACTGGGTTACTCTCGCACACGACATAGAGAAATGGAGGATTTACATGCGCCTGCTCTAGTCACTTGACGATCAATGAGACGACAGGTGACAGGAAATACAGGTTATATACGCATATTTGTACTGTTTCTGCTGCTCCTCTTTGACGCATACTTTCTGTATTTACGAGGCGTATTCATACACGCGAAGGTGGGTGCGTTCTAGTTTATGCAATTTGTATTCTACGAGTTAATTCGGTCAAAAGCTTGCAATCAAGTCACAGGGAAGGATATGGGAGACGGTTAGGAGTCGCCTCCAAAAAATAAGCTCCAGGTCCACTTTGGGAGACCCTGGCAAGCTACCCGTGAGCATACCTAGTCCCCACGTTCAGAGCCCAGCAAGCCATACGTGGGTATCAATAAGCTAAAAACAGTGAAAGAAACGGGCCTCACTCCCTGACCCCGAAGGAGCCTCCATTTCGGCACGGTTGGATAGGACGAGTATGGAGAGGTTGCTAAAATCTCAAGGTCAATGGAAGCTGCCTGAATTGCAAAATACTAAGGCGACGATCTGTACCTAAAATGCACATACACTTGCATCCGAATCCTCGATAGAAGACTTGCTAATGCAAGCAAGAAGAATAACGTACGACGTCAACGACCTGGCCAAGGCAAGACGGTACTGCCCATTCAACGCCATCTATGACACCCGAGAAGAACTGTTCCTCGGAACATGCAACAGTAGAGGAGTCTCGTCTCCACGAGTTTGTCCATGAACATTGATTCATTCGAATAACTAACAATCCAAATCGGACGCTTACGATTAAAAAGATGTGGACCAATACCAGCTCTGACAATCTTAGTCGCTTACGCGTCAACATCAAACTATGACGAACAAGAAGTCGAAGCGTTTTATTTGGACTTAGAGAAGTTCCACAGAGAAGACCATACATTCTTCAAGATCATCATTGGAGATTTAAACGCCAAGATTGGATCAAGAAGATCGTCTGAAGAACGTCACACTGGGACCCACGGAATAGAATGGAACGAAAAGGGTGAGCGGCTGTCTGAGTTTATCATGACGAGCAAGACCTTTCGTAGTAACTCGCAATTCCAGAAGCGCCATCCTCAACGCTGGACTTGGGAGTCCAATGTAGAGTACCGTAACGAAATAGACCACATCATAGCAAATAGAAGGCTTTGCCTAAGCGATGTCGCTGTCGTTCCAAAATTCTACGCAGGATCAAAACCATCGCCTCTCCCTCCCAATAGAGAGTATCAAAGCGAAATAGGCCACATTATAGTAAATAGGTTTGGCCTAACCGATGTAGCTGTTGTCCCAAAATTCTACACGGGATCAGACCATCGTCTCCTTCGTGCAAAATTCTATTTCTCGCGGAAAGGAGAAAAAGCCGTTAAATTCAAAAACCGAATTCCCAGGAACCACCATAAACTAAGACTTATTCAATTCACTAGTAGGCTGTTGGGAAGATGCCGTTGCCGATAACATCGACGAAGAATACGACCGGCTCATTCAACATCTTCACGTTAGCGCTATAAAGCTAGAGTTCGAAGGTCACCAAGAGACATCTGTCTCCAGAAACTCTCGAGATGACACGCCAGCGTGGAATCGCACGAGCTGCGAACTAACGTCCGAACTTGCAAAACATTGCAGACAGGCGATAAAAGAAGATCTTAGGGAGAAAAGAGCAGCAGTAATAGCCGAAGCTGCAGAGGCTGGGAAAAGCATTCACAAAACCCACCGAAGGTCCGCCAATTACAAGGCCAAGATAATTGGACTTTGACGCCCAGATGGAACAGTTACAGCGACCAGAAAGGCAATAGAGAAAATCATTCACGAGTGCTATTCATATCTCTTCGACAGCCACGTCCACCTTCCGTCATATGGAATGAAGGAGGATGGATATGTTGCACCACCGGTTCTCCTTTCCGAAATCCGACATGCCATTTCGTCGGTGAAAAATCGAACAGCATCAGGTCCGGACAGGATAAGACCAGAACACCTTAAGGATCCTCCGCCAGTCTTTATAAACACACTGGCTCGGCTTTTCACACGTTACCTGTCTGAATGCAAGGTCGCTACTCAGTGGAAGACCAGCAAGACCGTGTTATTGTTCAAGAAGGGTGACCTATACGATATCGGCAACTATCGCGCAATCTGCTTGCTGTCTGTCGTTCACAAACTTTTCACTCGAGTCATCCTAAACAGGATCCACGAGTTAGAACGGAAGGAACAGGGTGAGCGGCTCTCTGAGTTGATCATGACGATCAAGATCATCCATGGCAACTCGCAATTCCAGAAGCCCCATCAGCGCTGGACGCGAGAGTGGAGAGTGCCATAACGAAATAGACCACATCATAGTAAACAGAAGGTTTTGACTAACTCTACGAGCGAATATAGTACAGTGGTTGACATGGCCTGTAATTCACATGAAGTAACTTGTTTGACAACTCCCACCAAGATAGTCTAACGCTCCATCCCTCTGGAATGAGCAAATTGGTACTAAATATTATCGCAAGGGCGAAATTACTGACTTTATACAATAACTTGAAAGACCGACTTTCTATAAACCTCGGCTTAGATAGTTGACATATTTATTTATGTGATCTTATAAACTGATCTTCTTAAGCTGACGCGAGATTGGTACAGGTCTTCGTTGTCGTTATCGCTGTTTTTGTTGCTATTGATCGATGGTTGACGTTTCGGCGACTTCGCCTTCCTCAGAGCCTGGACGCATTTTAATATTAGAATACCTTTTATTATTCGGTGGAAAAGAAAGGTTGAAGTGTTAATGAAGATCAAACTTTCAAATAGACGCCTTATTGAACAGAAAGGCCGCTCGCCGTGATGTTACTTGCGGGACTGGCCCACACGTAGTTCACGTGGGGTCGCGAGCAAGACACGCCCCAGGTATAGAGAACATTCTTCACGAATATTGGAATGTTCTCTATGCAAATCAATTACAACCTTTCTAAACATTTCAAATGCCTCTCCCATAGCCTTTTCTCCATGACGATCTGATTGCCGTATGTCCAACATTTCGCTGGCGCCTATCTCGTAAAATATCTGCACTTACGGTCCTAGGCTTTGAATAACGCTCTATCAGACCGCAAGGCTTGAGAAATGTTTCAAGCACCCGTCTTTCTGCCTACTGTAGCCCGACCCCGCCTACTGTAATCTGACTCCGCTCAGCGCAAAGGTACATAAACGGCTCCACGGTTAGCTAGCTCATGACACAGCAATGCTGCCCAAGTCACCACATTCGTGCCTCACCTCCATCTCGTGTAGTAAAAGTCATATGCCAATCTCTTCACTCATAAGCAACCTGAACACCAGTGATCAGGCTGCGTCTATTCATTACCGGTATCATCGTTGCATTAATTATACAGTTGTACTGTTATGGCAATCTCTTCACTCATAAGCAACTTGAACACCAGTGATCAGGCTGCGCCTACTCATAACCTGTATCATTGTTTTATTAATTGTGGAGTTATAGTGTTATGATTGTTGTATAATTATGATAAACGGTTTAATTACCCAAGTTTGAGGTGTCTGGCATTGTGACTGCTATTTACAAGAAGTCCCGCGTGGCGTACACAAAGGCGAGCAGCTAATTCCGACGGAATTGTCCTAACTACTTGGTATTCCTATATCAACGAGCCGTCCCAACACCGGGGTCAAAATATCATTTTGAAATAGGGCGCCAGGTCACGCGTGATAGTGAGGCATTCGTCCTTCCGGTTCATCTTTGGATTTTTGAAATTTATCCAAAACGCCTCAAGAGTTTTGCACGTTGATGTTTTTGATTCCTGCGCTAGGATCCGCACATTCACTTCAAAATTATCGTCGTTGTGCTTTTGTGCCCTATGCGTACCTAGAGGGGTGTTTAAACGGATTTTAGCTTTTCCATCTAGATGTTCTTTTATGCGGACACAAAGTGGTCTACCAGTTTCCCCGATATATTCCTCGCCGCATGCTTTACATGAGATCAAGTATATTATACCTGGACTCATGCAATCCCCGTCTCTCCCGTTAGGACAGACCATACAGTTTTCTGAGCTGCACAAACGATCATAGAGACGGTTTCGAACTAACTGGTGGCGTAGGGTATTGGGTGGGATGTCAATAATCGTTACATAATTTTCAAAACCACTTTTTCTTAAGCACTTTTTAATGGCGTGACTTACTTCATTTGATATGAAGGGCAGCTTAAAGGGGATCCTACTGTCGCCTGAAATATTATTTTGGGAAACTACCCAACGTTTTCCTCTAACCCGAATGGCCTCTACCTCGTAGTCATTGGAAATGGCAATTTTTCGTGCCAGGTTTTGCGATTCCTTCCTTTCCTCTTCTCCTGTACACACATTTTTAGCCGTATGGTACATGTTTTTGATAAGTGCTTGCCTCACGTGTGAGGGATGAGAGGAGAGATAGTGAGCTAGTATATTTTTACTACTTGGCTTACCATACCTTTTGTTACAGAGTCACTTTCTGAGAGCTTTATTTGAATGTTTAAGAATGAAAGCCAGTTCTCGGTTGGTTTTTCTCGTGTAAATTTTATATACTCCGACTGTCGGTTTAACAATTCAAAGCACTCATCCATCTGTTCTTGTGTGGAACAGACGATGAAGCAGTCATCTTTGTATCGACAGTAGAGTAAGGGTCGGTGATCGAGAACTGGAGCTTCCACCTTAGACATGAAAGCGATGGCAAGGCTTGGTGCTAAACGCTGCCCCATCGCCAACCCTCTAATTTGTGCAAAATATTTTCCAAACCACCTAAAGATTGAACAACTAAGACACTGTTTTAAGAGGGTCATTAGTTGCGCAATCGACAAGCCGTGCATTTTTATTTTCTTTTCATGCTCTACGAGCAACTCGAGAATGGCTTGCATTGCGGAGTCATTGGACACGTTGGTATAAAGTGAACTAACATCGAATGACTCCATTATATGCTTTAGTTGCGCGTGCCTTAGGTGATCCAGAAATATTTTGGTGTTAGGTAGATGGGTTGGGATGNTTTGCGATTCCTTCCTTTCCTCTTCTCCTATACACACATTTTTAGCCGTACGATACATATTTTCGATAAGTGCTTTTTTCATGTATGAAGGATGAGAGGAGAGGCAGTGAACTAGAATGTTTTTACTACTTGGCTTGCGATACCATTTTGTTATACAGCCACTTACTGAGAGCTTTGTTTGTATGTTTAAAAATGGAAGCCAGTTCTCGGTAGGTTTTTCTCGTGTAAATTTTATATACTCCGACTGTCGGTTTAACAATTCAAAGCACTCATCCATCTGTTCTTGTGTGGAACAGACGATGAAGCAGTCATCTTTGTATCGACAGTAGAGTAAGGGTCGGTGATCGAGAACTGGAGCTTCCACCTTAGACATGAAAGCGATGGCAAGGCTTGGTGCTAAACGCTGCCCCATCGCCAACCCTCTAATTTGTGCAAAATATTTTCCAGACCACCTAAAGATTGAACAACTAAGACACTGTTTTAAGAGGGTCATTAGTTGCGCAATCGACAAGCCGTGCATTTTTATTTTCTTTTCATGCTCTACGAGCAACTCGAGAATGGCTTGCATTGCGTAGTCATTGGACACGTTGGTATAAAGTGAACTAACATCGAATGACTCCATTATATGCGTGCTGTTTGGTTGCGCGCGCTTTAGGTGATCTAGAAATATTTTGGTGTTAAGTAGATGGGTTGGGATGAATTTTAGCAGCTGGGTTAGGATAAGGTTTAGGAACCACGTTATTCTATCCGTTGGCCCTCCCATACAACTGATGATAGGTCTAACTTTATGTGATGATGGGTTTGTTGACGTAATATCATCAGTTGAAGTAAGCTTATGTGTTTTAATAAGCAAGTAAAGGTCAGGACAAATCGGGTGTTCGTTTTTAAGTCGAGAATAACTGAAGGCTCTAAACCCGCGGCCTTTGCCGTGCTGACCCATTCTTGATTCAATTTTCGGTATTGATTTCTGTATTCCTTTGCAAAGGGTGTTCGATAGAGAGAAACATCACTTAGATGCACTTCTGTTATCATAATATACAACTGACTAGGAAGAACTACAAATTCTCCACCTTTATCACTAATAGAAAGTCTAACTGATTTTGAATTCAAGAGCCCTCTAACCTGGTGCATACCACATTTTTGTTGGCGTGTGGGGTTGGAGCCTATTTTTCGTATTTGGTAGTGATTAAGTATACGGAGAATTTCGTCCGAAGATAAACGAAATGTGTGGTCAATATCGCTATTTACTTTTATTTATATTATTTATTTATATTGACTTTATACAATAATACACTAATGAAAATTATTACATAGGCAAAATATGCTCTCGAAGACCTCAAAGGCGGATTATACAATGCACTGCCTCGAAGACGAGATAATACAGTGTACTGCATGCTGCATCCATAACGGATTGATCGGCGACAAACCCTTTCTCCTTTCTCCTTTATTCTTGAAATCTATTTCCTTAATGTCATTGGTCATCACTGGTAAGATCAAGTGACAGCTGTTGATCTTTACAAATCTATGCCATCGTGTTTTAACGTTTTGTTTTCTGCCTTCTATAATTTTCATGGCAGGTTACTAAGCGAAATACAACCACAATGTTGCTGAGATATTTGCAAAACTCTGGACCGCAAGTGTCTATGGTGGGAAACGAACGCGCTATTGTCCTTTCCGGGGTGCAAGGCGTTCACCACCACACCATGCGGGTCCTTCGTTTCGCCTGTCTCTCAGCTAGTTCTATCGATCTTTGCCACAGCAATCACCCGTCAGCGGGATTGACCTGGGGCGCCCAAATCGGCATAGAACCCAGTTAAGCTGCGGCTATAGTTGAAATGTTATACCTTTTTGTTTTCTGCCTACTATAACTTCGCGGCAGGGTACTAAGCGAAATAGCGCGTTCGTTCCCCACCATAGACACCTGCGGTCCAGAGTTTTGCAAATATCTCAGCAACGTTGTGGTTGTATTTCGCTTAGTACCCTTCCGCGAAATTATAGTAGGCAGAAAACAAAAAGGTATAACATATTTTAAAACAGTTTGAAATATTATCTCCCAGCGACCATAGTGGATCTTTGCCCCATAGAAAAGAATTGCTTAAGGGATAACCACAGATTTTGCGGTTTTTTAAAGGATTAGAGGAAAACTCTCAACGTTGACAAACCGTGCGTTCGACTTCATTTAAGATCGTTAGTGGTGATTAAATGAATAATTGACTTATGCATGACTTGGTCTACCGATCTATCGAGTTAATGCTGCTATCTTCCCGGACAGTTCTGGTAATAATTTACCCATCCTGGAGGGATGGAAGGCTTGGTGAACCTAGGGCGCCGGATCGATCCCATCTGTATTACACTGCGTCTCTAACCACTGCACTGTCCCTTCATGTGATTGTAGAATTCGTCCAGTTAACTCTCATCCAATGTACATGTTAATGAGCAACAGTTCATGATATTGACTTTATTTTGCCACGCAGGTTGGAGATGAAGAATGGTCTTACGTGGTGATAAGATCCTTATTATTCTTGAAGGGGAATTTCCGTTACGGAGTTGTTAACTTTGTCGTACACCCATCCACTTCCTATTCCGCAGCCTTCGTAATCAAGGACCCTCGGCGGCTCAATCGTGAGGCTAGGTGCATATACCAGATGGCACAGATAGGGGTTTCATGAGGATCTGTAAGCTCCATATTTTTGTTTGCCTTCAGAGGCTCCGGAAAAGTATGGCAAGGTACCCGTGAGCATGGTCAAATCTTACGCCATATTTCGGCAAGTTTCCCGTGAGCATCATTCGCAGTACGAAACATTAAGTTAACAATTCCGTAATCACAGAAACGTTAAGGCAACATGTCGTAGGGTGAAGAGTACAGAGAGGCTGCAAAAGTGTCAAGCCATTGCAGGCCACTTAAATCTGGAAATGCTGTGACATGCAGTTGTAACAGTATTCTCTTAGATTGAATTGCCTATTGGGGATCAAATGGTTCAGGGCATGTAAACCTTTTACGAACTCAAATGACCAAGAAGAGAAGATATCATCAACTAAACCTCGTTTATTCTACAGGAAAGGAAATGCATTTTAGAATATGTGAAAGTAACGAAGTCGGCGGTGTTAGTAGTTGCCAACACAAGCATTGCTTTGAATATACGTGACTAAATAACCATAATTTTGCACTCTCCCATTGACCCAAATTAGATGCTCATAGGCTAAAAGTGCCGTCCAACGTCGATACTGATGATCTTTATGATGCAAGTCCCAAAATCTGTCGTCGATTCCAATAGCAATTGGTACCGATTTGCTAAGCAGGCACTTTACCTTCACCTATAGGTTGAAGGGCGCGTGTGGCGCAGTGGTTGGAGGCCCTACTGTGGCACACACGCAGAATCGATCCCCGCGCCCAAGACCCACCAAGCCCTCCATACCTCCGCGGTCGGCAAATTGGTACCACTCTTGTCTGGGAGGATAGCAGCACTAGCTCGATACATATTGATCAACCCTGAAGGCTTTTTATAGGTTACTATCTAAAAGTTATATGCCGTCTCACATCAACTTTTCTTGTCAAGAGTGGAACTTTATAAGGCTGAATCATGTCAATAATGATTAGTTGAACATTGGACTACTCATCATCGAAAGTAGCAGTGAAAAAAGTGGAGACAGGAAGTAGGAAGTGGAACGTCCTACGTTATTCAGTGAAGAATCGGAACGAAATGGATGGAAAGACGAGTACAGTAACTGTTAGTGGTGGTGGCGATTCTGAAACAGTCAGAAGTCGGTATTCTAATCATTTCAGTGTCTCGTAACCACTGCGCCTTCAACGACAGACAGTTTGTTGTGGAGAGATATTTTTTGCTTGGGTGAGCTACTGGTCTCTGACTTGAGATTGGAATTGGAACTTTTAGACTAAACAGTTAAGGGATTAGTGCAGTTCCAGTCGTGCGCTCGCATGTCATCCTATTGAGCTCTTATTATGAGGAGAGATAGACTTGAAGACTTGACAACCTCTTTTTCATCAGTAAAACAATGTAATATCTGATCGGAAGTATTAGTTTGTTTCAGAATATAGAGCCCTAGGAACTCACTCAAATTCGAACCCAGTTTTATGTCGACTTTGTCAGCCGGCTATAACGACGTGTATCAAAAAGATCATGGCTTATTTAGTATTTCTAAAAAAATTTTTGCCGATTTCAAAGAGAGAATCAGGTTTAATGCATTTACGGTTCATTTTTCATGGGTTCAATGTGAAACTCCTTTAATTCATCATATCTTCAATTGCTCTTAAAGTCAGTAGTGAGAGTGAACAGGAATATGGAGACTGCGGTAAGAACATGTGAAACAAGTTGCTCAAGTTAGACGGTAAGAGTGCTCCTGTTGAACTTGTAAAATCCACGCCACGTTCAATTTTCGCACGCTCTACCACTCAGGCTTCTTAGCTGTTCTTCATTTGACCTCGTTTGCGGATCGTGCTGGGCTATTGTTGTTGCGTGGTATGGCCATCCAAATGTGATTTTGTCTCCTTTTTCTCATCACATTTGTTGATGATTTGATGTAAACAAGACGTTTCCATCCTAATAGTTACCGTTTTACTTTGACGATCGGTATACATGTCATGTTTTGCACTTTCAGCACGAAGTGTGGCCCGCAACATATCCTTTATTTAATATTGCCGAAGTATGGCTCTTTTTGTCAGAAAAGCAAGTGCATTCGTCCAAAAGAGGGATATTCACAAGAACTCGGT
The DNA here is from genome assembly GCA_900624975.1 of Angiostrongylus costaricensis. Classification (NCBI taxonomy): domain Eukaryota; kingdom Metazoa; phylum Nematoda; class Chromadorea; order Rhabditida; family Metastrongylidae; genus Angiostrongylus; species Angiostrongylus costaricensis. The sequence goes on from UYYA01004608.1 coordinate 66,974, forward strand.
AAGTTTGCGACATCTTTGAATGATACGTTGTCTTGCGAAAAAAACCTCAACTTTTTATGTGCGGCAGATTATCATTATCTTTACATTATCGGACACTTACTTCCTCTCTCAAGAGTTGGGCGGACCCCAGCATATATGCCATTCGTTCCTTTCTCTCGCAATCGTAGTCCATGGTGGTGATTTTGTTCAAAGATGGCAGCGCTTGCGAGCCTTATACCGTGATAGGCAAAATAACTGCAGCTGTGGGTACAGCTGATTAACTTTGTTTACGAACACGTCCGCCCAACGTGTAGGCGGTCGTCCAAGGAGACGTTTGCATTCTCTTGGAGTCCACTCTACTGTTCTTTTCGTCCATCTGTCGTCGGCTCTTCTCATTATGTGACCGGCCCATCTATGTTTCGCTTGATGTATATTCTCCTGAATCTCGAAGATGTAACAGATTTCTAAGATCGACGCGTCGCTTTCCGGCTGGATATTGGGAGTTTGGCTATGATTTAGAAGACACCGCTCAAGCGTTTTGTTTCGTGTTCATCGCTCCTTACTCTTACTCATTAACGGATAAACTTTGCAAAATTTCACCATGATTTTGTAGGAACAACTAAACAAGCTCGGGATGTGAATTCATTTATATGTGATTCACTTTCAATATATTGCGACATCGAAAAATTTCTGGAATAGTTTTCTCTGGGAAGTCTAACGTTTTAGGCAATGGCAAACCATGTTCAAAACTGCATAGCAAGGCAGCATTACAGAACAACATAAGCTATGTGTTTAGTGGGCTGCCATATTTCCTGATGACATTGGGAACATCTCTCGGCCTGCCATGTCTATGTCGAGATGTATCTATATTGCGTTCTGCCACATTCTAGCCAGTCAAAGATTGCTCCAACACAGCGTTTTCAAGAAAAGAACGATGGATGGCGAGTTCTATGGAAATCGGTTTTATTTTATCACCTATGTAGAAAAAGAAGTCTGAAGAAATCCGCTGAAAATTTATATGTACCTAAATTTTCATGACTTAAAATCTGCATACCTCTCGCGTAACTTCTGCTGGATTGTTATATAAGCCAACGTGTTGCTACACGTCACAATAGCGAAAACATGAAAAAGTATAGCCGCGATACAAAAATAAGTGATGACAGGTGCATATAACTCATCCTACTTCTCTCAACATTTCAGTTCCGAAGAGATGAATGTTTCCGGTCGCGATTAATGCCTAATTTTTTTTAAAAGGAATTTGCAGGTGAACTTTGGGCATACGTGATCAATACGTCTGAAATTTTGGGAGCCCGCCTCGTGCAAAATTTCAAAGGGGTCACGGAGGCTGTTCAACAGCGTTACCTTCGTGAACTAATGCTCGTTGTCAGCGCCAGGAATGAAGAATAGAGTGATGCCATTGAAGTATACACTTGGAGAATGCGTTACGATGTTGACGGTGAACCACAAGCGGAATTGAACCAGTATGTTTTTGAAAACTGTTTCTTGTAGCTGAAAAAGTGACTAAATCACTATTCCAGGCCCGACGGCACTGTAATGGCAGCTCTTCGATTCAGAGGTGTACAGCACTTGAAAAGGCAGACAAAAGAGCTTCTGCTTTTGCTAAGGACATTATGTCGAGACATGCCAACTCCATTGCCAGTTGGGGCGTCAGCTGCTATTCGCATAACATACACAGACAGTTCGTTAGTTGTTTATTGAAACCGAGCATACTAACCTGGTATACGCTATCTAATTTTGTAATAGACATAATCATAGTGTGTTCGTCAAAATACAGGGACTCCGAAAGGGTATCAGGCACCAGGCTTCTACCGTTCTCCCGAAGATCCTGTTCTTCGTCCGGATGCGCGGCTTATAAAAGTGTCTACATTGGAAACCAAATATCATTGGTAAGCAGCTGTGTTTTTGCAATTCTTCTATTTTGTTGGTGTTTCGAAAGTTTCACTACAATTTTTAGAGCCTCTGTCGTAGCGCGAATTGTGTTTACTGACGAACTGGACGATGGAGATGGTAACGATGCCTAAGTGTAGTTAGAGGGAGAACTGTCGTTATGTTCTTTTTCACCTGAACTAGTCTACAATTGATATTTTAGTTGCCCGAGAAGCCTTGCACAGTAATAGTTTTTATACTCCGTACAGTTGTATCGGTGAAGCGTTATACATCAACTTCACAATCAGAATTGTAGAATTTAATACGGTACTCTCTGCTTGAAGAAAGGCCCTGGCAAAGTACTTAATCAGCAAATCTGGTTAATACCAGCATGTGGAGACATGTATATCATAAAGAAAAGAGTGAATCCGATAGTACTGAGCTAGATCATCTTCGTTTTCTGATTAATCGCACTTCTAACATCAGTTGTGGACTAGACGAATCATGAACACAAAATTTTACCAATCAAGTTTCTTTTCACTAATTTCTTCAGATTTTCGCTCATGATTTCTGCTTCTGTGTTCACTTTGTCAGCTGCACCACCGCCCGTCAATGTATGTCTAACGGCGTCTTCAATCCTCAATTTTGGAAGAAGCAGAAGACCAGCCATTGTTTTATTTTAGCCAAAATTATATAATATTTTATTTTGAACGTTATTTTCTTGTAATTTTGGTCCATATTATGTAACTTCACAGATGTCTTACATGTAAAGGCTGTGTGAAGGGTTTTCATTTTCGTCAACAAACCAACCAGTAGTTGGGTTGTTGTTTTCTATTACTCTCCTTTCAGTTATCTGCGAAAAATGTTTTGATAAATGTTGTTTGTTGCGTTCGAATTTGAATCTGGATGTGAGAAATTGGTGAAATACCAATATAGTTTTTCTTAGTGCCCTATTTAAAGGCCCATATGGGTTGCAACACGTGGTGATGAAGTTATTCAGATTATAGAGAGTCTATGGGGAATCATGTACAGGAAATATGAAGAGTATGGGTGTTCCTAGGTAATAAGAAGATGGACGAGAAAGAACAAGGAGATTAATTTCGTTAGTTTTGTTGTGCCCTTGCTTACTTGGTAAACCAACTTTCTAAGTGAAATTTTACCACTAAATTGAGTCGCTATTTAAGCTATGGTTCTTCATTGAGTAGTGGGTTCCAAGCTCATAGAGGATGTTGCGCGCCGTTATTTCGCCGGAAAACGGTGTAGTGACTACCCGCGTGGAATTCCGTAGTTGGCGCCAGTTGTCGGTTTTGAATAATCACTCGACTTTCTATGATTTTAGCACACAGAACTCAGCCGGCGAGCAAGCCTGAAACAAGGCTAATTGAAGAGTTATAGCAATAATAATCCCACAATAACGATGTGCTAGTACCGGTACAATACATTCAACAAGCGATAACAAGGATGAGCAGACGTGGGCACAACACATGAGACAAGAGAGCAGCTCTGCCACAGCGTGGTGGGGCTCCTCTCTTGTCTCGGCTGCCCAACAACAAGTACCGTTGACGAAAATGCTTCATCTTCGCACTCACTTCCCTTCCAAGATGGTAGAGAGTCATCTCCTATGAAGGGCCCTTTTTTCTACGTTTTTAAACGTTTCACCGTAGTCAATAAAGAATAGTAAATCCGTCAGACTTTTAATAGATTGACGACGGCCTTGACGTTGTTTATTTAGTTCGGCTTCATCAGCGGCACTTTAAGGATCGTGGAAACCTCCTAGAGTACTGCTGACAAGCACACAAGACACTAGTCAACGTAATTCCTTCAATTTCCACTTAAAGACAACATTCTTTAAAAAATAACCAATGTTATCTACCGATTCTCGAGCCCAGCCTAGAATAATGCTAACTATGTCTCACACTCCTCTATTATCAGATCGAACCAACGATCAACAATCTGGAAATGAGCGAAAATTGCCCCGTTGTCACGTTGAATAGTGTTTTCGGACACCAAAATAGTTTCTAGCGAATCATATGCTGATGGATGGGTAAGATTGTCTCAGAATTCGAAGAACGTATTCTGATCGAAGAAAGGTTTGCCTCTTTGTAAGAATTCTTCCATCAGAATGACAATAATTCCAAGTATACGTTTACCTTCAATCTAGATCCTTTAATCATCTAGAAAAAAGGTTCAGCAGCGGCACTCTACGGGACAACTCACCCAACAACGTTCACTAGCCTCATTAAGTCAAGAGAAGAAGCCATCGAAGAGGAGCTGTTGAGGGAGATGGCAAATAACTCGTCGAATGCCAAAGCACGTAAGTAATTTTGAACGAGTCTCTGATCTTTTCGAAAAGATTCCAATTTTGCTTGCACTAGTAAAAGAAGAACACTATCGTTTTGCTAGTGCTAATGATTTTGTTAATGATTTCGATCCTATTTATTGAAAAACAACTACACTACTACCTCTAACGTATGTTGCAAATTTCAGAGTGATGGGCAAGCAAGTGATGTGTTAGTTGCTAAAACTACGCCTCGGATGACATTCTCGTTAGACACATCAGACGTACTGGTTTGAAATTGAGGATCCGAGCTTCCAAAAAAGTGAAATACTCTGATGTTTGAAGTGGTAAGAGGCGTCCCGTAGTAGGCATTTGCTCAAGGATTCAACTGCTAAGCCCCAGAAAAACTAAGCCCGCCATCACACCAAAATCCAAAAAATGGCGCCAAACTACTCTAAGAGAACAAATACGCTGACTTCACAGTACATACGCAGGTCCCTACAAGTTATAGATTGGACCGCTAATGGATTCACTCAGCTCTACGATGTAAATGGATTCGAACGTATAGCGCATTCCTCAGAGATTGATCAACTCCGAACGATTTGTTCCTTCTTCACTCTATTATAATAGTTATATAGTACATTACAAGTTTTTCAAGCAAAATTAATACGAACATGACTTGTCGCCAGTATTTATAAAAGTAAGATAAGATATTTTCATTAAGAAGAGGCTTAATTTTTTGGGGAGCGATGAACTACTTATTGAAGAAATTATAACACAGAAAGCATTTGCAGGCATTGGTCTTTAACTGATCGAATGACTTCACCGAAACAGTTATCCGGCTGTTTTCATTCGTCTTCGAGGTTTCATTTTTTTTGTCCTTTCGTCATTTCCATTGATTTTCCTATCTCATGATTTCCTTCTCACTCATCACCTAAAAGAGTCAGCCAATCTGAAATTAATTCTGTAGAGGATGTAGATAACGTACTCCAGTTAAGAGCATAATAAAGAATTAGAAATGAAATACAACTCAACATATTTAAATAATCATATTCCTATCATAACTCCATACACAAGGCGATGAACAATGGTATGTCCAAAAGCAATGTAATGTTGAATAAAAGCTTTGAAACCTTTTTAAGTGATGAATAAAGAAGAAATAGGAGATAACAAGGAGATTCGTGAAAGTCCCAATCAAAACAACCGCATCCTAAGTAGAGCTTTCTTCTTCTCCTTCCGCGAGGTCTTCCATGAGATCCCTCCCAAATTGTTCCACTAGCCTACTGATAATGATGTATGCATTGGTTGCCAAGGTTCAGAACTGCTCTGTGAAACTTTTTCTATTTGAGTAGACTTTTTAATACGTACACATAAAACAAAAGTCAACAAATTTTGTAGAAACTTCACTAGATTCTAATTAGTTTATGGGATTCCTCGGACCACATATTATGAATAAGCGTCGTGAGCATAAAGTCACCGTGATAGAATGAAAAGATATTCTTAAACATCCACCAAATATTCTCCATTCTGCTACCATACAGATTCACTTTCGCATTCGTTGGCTCCAGCATATTTTTTCCTCCCAAAGGTTTACTGCTTCATCGTGGCCGGGAGGTGTTCCTGGGTGTCGGGCTGCGATGTACAGCGGGAGGATTCATCTCTTGGCAGGGTCTCCCAAGCTGAGGAGTCCGGCGTTTTTATTAGGAACCTTATCTAAGAGTAAACCAATACCAGCATCCACCACGGTCCTGTTATCAAACTACTCGCATGGTGGTGGCAAACCTCTCTCTGATCCACAAGGGCTGCCACTGCCTGTGGTGGTGAGGACTTGGGGTAGACTTTGGCCAAGCTGACCTCGGAGTTCCAGGAAACCACAATGGCTTAACCATCAAATCTCCGAAAAAGTGGAAAATATGTTTAGGCCCGCACAATCAGTGAGGACAGGTCAACCAAATAAACAAGTACTCAAGTAACCAAGTATCCCACGGAACGGGGCATGTGTAGCATAGTGGCTAGAGGCGGTCTTCAATGCACATGGGGTCGATCCTGCGCTCCAGACTCACCTACGAAGTTGGTATAAAAGTTTTATTCGACGCATTATCCGAAGTAAATTAAGAGGGGAAACTGCAGTACAGAAACATCCGAAAGGGCCCCACTGAGCGAAGTTCCTCATTCGAGGGGTGCTCCCTACACTGAATTCGACTCGATGCCATAAGCAACACGCCCATCGCGACAACTACGAGGCGTAAATCACCGGCTTGGATCATTCCGGTTCTGAAAACGACCAAGACTCTGAAACGCCAGCCGAATAAAGCTTTTACCCTCAACTAACAAACTTTTAACTTGAACCTTCAACCATTAATCACGTTCCGTCTCTGCTATTTTGCCGACTTCTAGTAGATTAGCCACGATAAGACGACACTACAGATAATTTCACGATTTTTCTAACACTAAATTGCGCCAAATTTCGACTTGTGTTGCCTTTAATCTGAAGTGCAATGTACAGTTACAGTAACATGACACAAGGTAACAACTTCACCGTCTCAGCGTATTGGGCGGGAATCCATGCGCAATTGCAAAGTCATTAAGAATTTGCTGCTGTCATGAAATGTTATCGCGAAGGGATACAGGCAAAGGGTTGTAGAAATACCGTCGCATACTCAAGTAAAAATCAGAAGCAAATAGGATGCCCTTACGAACACTTCTTGGAATTTAAACATTTTGTTGAGTTCCCAACTCACTCTCTGTCGGCGAAAAATTCGGGATATCAATGGTGTAGAGTTATAGTGAGCGCTTTTAATATGAAGGACTTGCTACGTTTCCGTACTTATCCTTCAAAATCTTTGGCGTTCCTTTTCTCGTCTCTATATTCTACAAACCATTGAGCACTGCATATCTACACTATCCGCAACGCGTATGAAATACGTGAGTAAACGATAAAGAACGAAGTTATTGGAATTTGTCAATAGATGAGGGATGTGTTCTGCATTCGACTTCATCAGGCAACATTTTCTTTTTTTCGAAAAGCCACTCGTCAACCAAACATCTCCGTTGATGACTAGTATTACACCAAATCGGTCATAAGAAGCGTAAAAAAGAAAAGCCAATTGTTTTGTCGTTCACCATCAGTATTCGACTTAGTAACAACATCTTTATATTCTTTAAGAACACCAATAACAACAATATGAACGCAGTATATGCACTATATCACACTAAAAAAAAAATCTTTGATCGGCCTACCCATTTAATAAAAAGGCTTAGAAAAGGCAGTGTTTAAGGTGCAGGTAAATTTCGGTAAAAGTAGCAGCTAGAAAAACTCATTGAAAACGTGAAAAGAGAAACAAAATCAACTGCGCCACTCAATGGACAGCAGATCATCCATAAATCTATTAACGATAGAAGCAACAAAAACTCACCTAAACAGTCTAATCTAATGTTAAACTTCTGCAATACATCTTGCTATTCGAGGTGATGCAACCAATGACTAGAACTATAAAATACCTAAATAACCCGACTTAATAAGTGGTGCAGGTCCTAGTAGCTCGTCCATTATTGTCTGGTAAGTGCCATCAGTGAAGGTTGTTAGATTCCCATGAGGACGCAGGTTGATCTTCTGAAAGTTCCAGATATAAATAAACATTTGTTAACTACAACAACTTTGCAGCCTCACTGGAGGTACGAGTGTAATATTGAGTGCACTAGCCCATCTTAAAGAAAAATTGCTCGGGCGCTCTGTGCATGAGCCACAGTACAAATTAGCTTCGCGAATACAAAAAGATCCTTTATTCAAAACTGTCTTCGTAAGACACCACGCTTACTTTAAACTAAGTTAGATCAGTCCTAAACGACTGACAGACGCCGAAATTTGCATCAGTTATCACATTTGTTGAAAAATATCGGCAATTAACAAAAATCCAGACCTTAGGAGGAGAGGGATTTTTTCTGTGCACTGCAGTTGTTTGGACTATTGATTTCGGTGTAAAGATTTTGCCATCTGTAGCCGGAAAAAAAGAGAATGAACCCGTAAGAGAGAGTGAAATGTTCAGTGAAATCTCTCATTGCATGGCACAACTGGAAAACCTCACTGCAGGAAGACCAACATGTGCATAGAAAGAAAACCACTGGACAAATCCGCAAAGAAAGGTTGAAAATATCACAAAAAAAAAACCCGTTAGATAAGCCGAAAAATAACTGTAGGAAATCTTGTAGAAGTTTACGTAAACACACCTCCTATAAGAAGCATGGTGAGAACGAGTCCAGCGTTACTACCAGATCCCAGCACAAGAGAGAATCAGGTAATGATAACGTATTACTTCAACATTTTATTAGTATAACACTGCTAGAGAATCCTACTTGTTTTGTTGGAAAACATCAGCTATGCTTTCCACTGTTAGAGTGCTGTCAAGAACGCTAAGCAGGTCTTATTGTCAGATAAGACTGTTTCGTCCGAGAAGCGAAAGGCAAGCCATACGCGCGCTCTTTTTTCGCAGCTCGAGTAAGACCATACCTCGGAGAAGAAAGCAATCCTGACAAGTAGAAGATTTCGCAGCTGAACGTCCTAACAAGGAAAGATAACGGAGTAGATCTTCATAACTACTGAATCATCTGCACACAACGAGGCCTTCGCGAACTTTATCCTACTCAATACTAGATTAAGGCCAACTCAATTAAATGGCCATTGAGAAACCAATTTACTAAGCAAGATGGAATAGCCACTCTTCTCTACACGCTAAATCCGAACTAGACGTTAAATTTTGGTAGGAGTATCACACACCAATCCTTTCAATCTTCGCAGACTAGGAAGGAGCGTTTCGCAGTATGAAGACCAATACACTCTCCGAATTCGATAATAAGAAAATTTGTTTTTCTCAAAAAACAAGACCATCATGACGACTGCTTTGAGAGTTCGCCATGATGTCGATTTCTCTCAATACACTGGAAGCAAAGTATTTCAAACAATATTAAGTGATTTCGATGTATTTCTAACATTTTTTGCTGCACAAACTTCTTTCACGACATTTTTGCCCTGCAAGCAGTTTTCTCACCGAAGACGCATACCGTAGCGCTCGAGAAGAGCGATTTTCTGCGCACTTACGGCCTCGATAAGATTGGTCTACCATCTGCGGATTATACTTCATTGTTTTCAAGAAAAAAGTGTTCACAAACCTCTCTCGCAGATACTTTTCAAGAAAATTTCCGATAGCGTGGGGAAGTGATCCATGGAGGTGATGAAGTGAAGCGTTCTCCTAAATGGCAATTCTTTACAGGAGACTTCACGTTTTCAAGAAAGTTGTTGAAGTGCTTCAGGCAACAATCTTGTCTTGAAGAGTTCTTACAGAATTAGCCCTTTTTAAAAAATTAATTTAAATTTTACGCTAGGAAGAATAGATTTCCATGAAATTCAATATAAAACGCCCTTCATTTACCTCATTTTATCCTGAAGAACGGTGACATCTCGAACTGATCTTCCTGGATTTTGCTCATCAATTGGATCGCGTATGAAAACAGAACTTCCTCTGTCATCTGTTGCTCCATCATCGTCAGCACTTCTGGCTCTGTTTTCGAAAACAGTGTAGTAAAACATGCTGCGAAAGGTTGGTTTAGCTACGTGAATACCAAAGAATGGCATCTCAAAACCATTCACCTCCGTTTCACAGCGGCATCACGCATACAGATGTAGTAACGGTCAAAATTGAAGTTGCAGTAATAGTCCAAGAACAACACGAACAATTGTGCCACCGACAGACTATTTTTCTCAATCACTGGAAATAAAAGCGATTCGTAGAAACAAGCTTTAGTACGGATTAGCTTTAATACATTTGATGAATTAAGTCGCAGCATACAAAACATTGAAATTCACATACATTCACTCTGAAACATTCAACGAGCGGATAGCACAGTGGTAGTGATGTCGATCATCAAGAGCATGGTGATAAATCGACTCCGCTCCGTGCCAGCCAGGCCTCCCATCCCTCCGGGGTCGGGAAATTGGTACTGGACCTGTTTGGGAAAAAGCAACTATCTGCAATCCAATTGGGAACGCTCCAGCCCTGCTATCTCAGGACTTCAGGGAGAATTGCTCGACCAGCATTCTACGGCATTAAAAATGAAATGAAAATTGTCAAGTAGCAATCGAATCCACACGTAAAAGTTAGATCTTTGTGGACAATGGATGCGAAGAAACGAATCAAATGTGAGAAGTGCTGGGACCCGCACAGTAGACACGAAGACGGGTTATATAAAAAAATAAATAAGTAAAAATACACTTTGGAACATTTGTCTAAATTGTTTCAGGGAAAGAGAAAAAATAATGCAAACCTGGAGAATCGGCCAGAAACTCCTCGTCGTTAAAATCGAGAACCATGGGGTATCGAATTTCACCATTCACGTTTCGAGCATACTTTTCTAAAACAACGTGGAAACAACGGTTTTCTGTAAGCAGACGAATAAGAAAAAAGACAGAAGTACAGTCATAAAATGTGAAGGCATTAGTGCACCTAAGATTAAAATACGAGCGATTAATTTCAGATGAAGGAAAGCACGCTGATTGGATAGATGTTCTGCTGAAGCGCGTTCAAAAGATATCCTACCTGGAAAAAGCCTTTGCAGATTCGGTAAGATCGGGGGACAGGCGCTGCATTGGAGGAAATGAATGACCATAAGAACTATTGCATAACTAAAAACACTGCGAAGAGTCATTCGAATATTTCAGATATTATTCTGAGAGGGGCACATTACGCTTACACGTAAACTCTGTGGAGTTGGTCTCCACGTGACATATTCAGTGGGATACTCATAGAAAGCGGTGAGTGTGCAAAGAAGCTATTCTGTGTTCAATGTGATTGAAATGTTGGCTTATCATTTTCTCTGTTTGGTTATAGAGGTGTTTGGCCCAGTAGATTGCAGTCAACTTGACCTTTCTAGGCCCTGAAGAAGGTGAAATCCGCCGAAACGTAAGCTTGTGCGGAAATAAGGAATTAAAATAACACCTCGTGTTTTCTAAACAAGATTATAAAGAACAAACATTTCGATTTACATGTCCTCTAAACAGAATATATGAAAAATGTTCTTCTACGAATGAAACCCGAATTAGGAGAATAAAACGGTGTTTAAGATTTCCAGAAACATCATTAACAGCACCTAGTGAATCCTCCATTACTTGAATTTTCAACACCGCTACATGCCGCCCACTCCTTTACCAACATATAAAGTGATGCAAACCGTGAATCCCACCTGAAACACTTATGTTTTGGAATGACTTGCGATACACCACTGTAAGGTGATTTCAGCCACACGATGTTTCTGCCGCAATTAACCCACAGTCACTTAATCGTGAGGCCACGTGCATTCATCAAACGGCACAGATAGGGGTTTAATGAGGACCGATAGGCGCCATGCACTTGTTACCTCTAAAGTGGCCCGGAAAAATATGGCAAGGTACCCACGATTATAACCAAATCTTACGCCATGTTTCAGTAAGGTTCCCGTGAGCATCAGTCGCAGTACGAAACATTATGTTAACACCCACGACCGACTTTCTATTAACCTCGGCATTGATCAAGTCGTATTTTTGTTGAGCAAACGCGAGGTGTTATTGTTCTTTATTCACGAATAAGCTGACGTTTCGGCAGATTTCGCCTTCCTCAGAGCCTGGAAAGGTCAAGTTGACCGCAACCTATTCGGCCAAAGACCTCCATAACCAAACAGAGAAAACGCTGAACCAAGATTTCAATAACATTTAGCATAGCTCTGCACACTCACCGCTTTCTATGAGGTTTCCACTAAGTATGTCACGTAGAGACCAACCGCACAGAAATCACACGGAAGTATAATGTGCCCTTCCCATCAGAATAGCAGTCTTATAAACTGCCCTATATCACGCGTGATAATGAGGCATTCTTCCCTGCGGTTCATTTTCGGATTTCTGGAAATGATCCAGAGCGCCTCGAGAGTTTTTCGCGCCTGTGTTCTTGATTCGCGTGCGAGGATCGTGACACATACTCCAAAGACATCCCCGTTATGTCTCTGCGTCCTATGCGTGCCTAGCGGTGTATTTGGTCTGTTTGCTGGCTAGGTGTTCTTTTATGCGGACACAGAGGAGTCTACCCGTTTTGCCAATGTATTCGTCACCGCACGTCTTACAGGAGATCAGGTAAACTATACCCGAGCTCATGCAATCATCGTCTCTACCACTGGGGCAAATAATGCAATTTTGGGTTGCACATAGACGGTCATAAAGGTGGTTACGAACTAGCTGGCGCTTAAGATTACTCGGTGGTATTTCAACTACGCTTACCGAATTCTCTAAGCCCGCCCTTCTCAAGCAGCGTTTTATAGCCGTACTTATATCATTTGAGATGAAGGGTAGGATAAAGGGGACCCTTCTATCGCTAGAGTTGCCGTTTGGAGGCCTACGATTTCCTCTACACCTATCCTGAGCTATAGTTTCGTAGCCATTAGAAATGGCTATTTGCCGTGCCAAGTTCCGGGACTCCTCTCTCTGCTCTCTTCCCGTGCATATACTATACTCTAACTGTGCGTATAACAATTCGAAACATTTGTCCATTTCCTCTTGTGTTGAGCAAAGGACAAAGCAGTCGTCTACATACCTACAGTAGAGTAGCGGCCCGAGATCAGTCACCGGTGCTTCCACCTTAGACATAAATGCAATGGCAAGGCTTGGAGCCAGTCGTTGTCCCATTGCCAACCCTCTTATTCGAGCGTAGTACTTTCCAGACCATCTGAAGATTGAGCAGCTCAAGCATTCTTTTAAGAGTGCCATCAGGTGGCTCTATCTTGAAGCCATACATGTTTATTTCTCCTTCGTGTTGTGTAAGGAGTTCGAATAAGGCTTGCATTGCGGAGTCATTAGACACGTTTGTATAAAGGGCGGTAACGTCGAAGGACTCCATCACGCACGCGTTGTTGGGCTGCGCAGTACGTAGACGATCCAGAAACATCTGGGTATTCGTAAGATGGGCTGGAATGTGTTTAAACAACTGGTTAAATATGAGGGTTAAAAACCATGTTATCCTGTCCGTTGGCCCGTCTACGCAGCTAATGATAGGTTTAACTTTAAATAGTGATGGATCGGTAGACGCAAGATCACCGCTGGATCCTAACTTATGAGTTTTTATAAGTACAAGACGGGGCATGTTGGTAAGTCAACTTTAAGTTGAGAGATAACTGATGGTTTTAAGCCATCAGTTTTTCAGTTTTTTGCTCAACAAAAATACGAAGAAAATTACTTGATCAATGCCGAGGTTAATAGAAAGTCGGTCGTGGCAGTTACTGCAAGATGTACCAGCAAGATACTTCTGACTTGTAAAAGAAGCGCTGTCACAGAGACGAAAGACCGTCTTAGCTCGACAGTCAATACACTTTCTCCGCCGCTGTCTAAAACATCAAGTCTTTCCGAACTTCATCAAACGAAGACGACTACACGACGTATGCGGTCTACCAGAGGACAGTCACCGAGTATTGGACGTCGAATTGCGAATACTACGCACCTGTCTGCGAAGCCGACAAAACCAGATGTTCGCCAAGTGGAAGAAGTGCGAGACGAAGGAAAACTTTTGTGCTAAATATTTGGAGGACCACCTCTGGAGGAGAATAGTGGGCGGCTCAGTGTTGATTTGCAACTCTATTAGGTCTAATGCTAAAGTAGCTTTGCGGAGAAAATTCGAAGACCTTTGGAGTAAATCACATAACACAGCTTCAATAGCGCACAAAAATATCGCTAAAGAGCATCAAACAGATCACATTAGAATGGGTAATGTACAAGAAAATTCAAGGCTAACCGTGTTAGGATGCATAACTCTCCCTGACGGTGCGCGCTCGTTATTAGAATTGAGGCCGAGTTTCTCACCATCTGAACCCATTTCTAAGATAACCTTGCGTAGGGTCGCATGTGGTTTACATGAACTTCAAGATAGACTCCGCAAAAAAGCTAGAGATGAAGCGCTAAATAGGTGCGATAACAACATCAAGTGGGGGCCCTACCAATAGCACCATTTCCCCCAATGTTCTTTAGACAACAAGAGCCCAATAATGAAGTTGATGTTAAATTTCGGATGTTTGCGAATGAAACTCTCAAAGTCCTTAATCACTATCGTGCGAAAAGATACAGCTCAAACCTCACTACAGTGCAAAAACGTGGTATGCGAGAGGTACGAGACCTGATAAGGTTGAAAACCATAAGACTTTCCGTTAGTGATAAGGGTGGAGAGTTTGTCGTAATTCCCCATCAGTTAGATGTGGAGATAACGAAAAAGCATCTTGAAGATGCTTCGCTTTATCGCCCATCATCTGAGAAGGAATTCAAAAGTAAATACCGAAAACTAAACCACGAATGGGCCAAAATGACAAGGCCTGCTGGTTTAAAACCATCAGTTATCTCTCAACTTAAAGTTGACTTACCAACAAGCCCCGTCTTGTACTTATAAAAACTCATAAGTTAGTATCCAGCGATGATCTTGCGTCTACCGATCCATCACTATTTAAAGTTAGACCTATCATTAGCTGCGTAGACGGGCCTGATGGGAGAGGCACAATATACTTCCATGTGATTTCTGTGCGGTTGGTGTCTACGAGACATACTTAGTGGAAACCTCATAGAAAGCGGCGAGTGAAAGGTGCAGAGCTATGCTAAATGTGATTGAAATCTTGGTTCAGCGTTTTCTCTGTTTGGTTATGGAGGTCTTTGGCCGAATAGGTTGCGGTCAACTTGACCTTTCCAGGCTCTGAGGAAGGCGAAATCTGCCGAAACGTCAGCTTATTCGTGAATAAAAAACAATAACACCTCGCGTTTGCTCAACAAAAATACGAAGAATTATGTTAACACTTCCATGACCAAAAAAAGTGCCAAAGTGTCAAGTTATTGTAGGCCGCTTAAAAGTGGAAGGACTATTATGTGTACTTGTAATAGTAGACTAATAGACTTGAATTCACTATCAAGGCCCAATTGGCTCAGAGTATGTAAAAATGACCTAGAAGAGAAGATATCCCCAACTAAGCGTTGCTTATATTACAGGAAAGGAAATACATTTTAGAACATGAGGAGGAAGTAGTGGACTTGGCGGTGTTGGCGTCTTTGTCAACACGAGCTTTGCTTTGAATATACGTGATTGAATAGCCATAACTTTGCACTGTTCCAATCGACCCAAATCAGATGCTCATGGTCCAAAAATGCAGCCCAGTGCCGATAGTGATGATTTTTACCAGGCAAGTCCCAAAATGAAATGAAATGAAGGAAAAAATAGGATAGATGCGTGAATTACATAACTATCCTTTTCAAATTTGGATACTTGTCGTAAAGCCCTTTCTACCAATGTTTGTTGATGTCGCTTCCTTCCCATTACATAATTCCTTTCATATCAGTAATAAAAATTCAGCATGCGCATTACCTAATAAGAAGATTTCCCCACGAGGGGTGATGGATAATGATTTCCCAAAACGTCTCATAAGTTCTAAAAAGTTACACGGATCAAGTACAATGTATCCAGAACAGTAAAACCCTATAACCTAGCGGCGGTGTTGAAGATTTTTAGTGTCTAATTTCTGGCCAATAAGATTAGGTAAATATTAGCTGATGTAGTAAGATAAACGTAGAACAGGTAAATAACTCGCATTGTCTGTGTTGTAGTGGCAACATACTTACAATACAAATCCACGAATAAGGTAGCTCTTTTGAATTCCTGATGCATATGACCCTGTGCAACAACTGAGATTAATATTTGGCCCCTTCACAAAGATGATCTTCACCATCGGAACCTGAAATGGCGAAGGAAATGAAACTAACTTCGCGACTGCAAGTGGTGTGCAAAAAGCCTAACCTCGGCCTCCACATATCGCACGTTTTCAATTTGTTCATAAATCGGATCAGTAGCCAAAAAGTGCCGCACGTTCGTCAAAATGTTGCAAGCGGCTCTAGAATATATTAGGCTTATTGGAGCCTTAGTTATTCAGTATACACTCCAAATAATGTTGTGTAATGTTGAACGTGATGGCAGAAGGACGTATTTAGGTGTCAAAGTTTATAGTAGGTACCTACAAGGACCACGAACTTCAGAATTTCCACTCATTCACACGCTATTTTTAGATAGAGCCGTCAAAGCACGTTTCTGTTAATCCCAAGAAGAGCTGAATCTGACTCCTTCGAAGGTCCTTCGCCCAAATTACACGAGTAGGAAAACGAAGACAATATTTTGACTTTTCACATCTATGCGTTTTGACTTTAATGTGTTCGTGATTGCATGGCACAGACCGTATATCAAGATTTCGATGCGTACGCTTTTTTTCCGGGCCTTTTTCTACAAAGAGCTCTTTTGCCAGAGTTTTTGCAGGTAATTGATAGCTTGTGGAAGACAGATTTTACATCGCTGCAGGTCAGTGAAAACGTGCATCCAACGCTTTATTCTAGGGGAAGAGCCACGGTGGAATGTAAACGGTGGATTTTTTTTAGAAAAGTGAAAGAGGCAGAAATATACGCAAAACGACTTGGAAAGCTTGTAACGTTGTGGGTAGACAAAAAAAGATAGTAGTTAAACTTTATTCAGTTTTTTAGCCTGCATATATGCCAACGTTGTTATCTGTTGCTTGTTTTTACCTACATTTATCCAAATGCTCTGACTTCTTTTTTCTATTTCTATTTAGGCAACTGACATAGTTTCACGTCCTCAAGATCCTGTCTCCTCTCAAAGCAAGAATGTTGAATGGCTTTCCTATTTCTCTTTCCTTGTGGTTTAACTTAAAAAGTTTTGTCTTGATAATTTTAACATTTTACAAAGTCAAGACGAAGGAACCGCATGGCGTTGTGGTGCACAAGTTAGGCCACATAAAGTGTAATAGCGGGTTTGATCTCCACCACAAACACCTGTGGTCCGAAGTATTGCAAATATCTAGGAATCATTTTGGTTATGTCCAATATTTTGCACTCTGATGGCAGAGACACGTAGAAAATTAACTGATAGAAACGCAGAGCAAAGGCCTCCGTTCTGCAGTGTGTAAATGCGCGAGCCCACGAAAAGGGGCTGGTTCGATCTAAGCTATTCCGCATCATACTCTGCCGTTAAAAATTATTCTAGGCGGCAAATAAGAAGTTAGCATTGTGATTCCAACTACAACCTCAGCTTAACCGGGTTCATCGCCAATTTGAGCTCCCCAGATCAATCCCGTTAACGGGTGTTTGCTGAGGCCATTGATCGATAGAAGTAGCTGAGAGAGAGGTGAAACGAACGACGTGCATAGTGTGGTGGTGAACGCGTCAGACCCCGGAAAGGGTAATAGCGCGTTCGTTCTACACCGCATACACCTGCGGTCCGGAGCTTTGCAAATATCTCAGCATCATTGTGGTTGTGAAAGGTCAATATTCTAACATTTTACAACCACAATGTTGCTGAGATATTTGCAAAACTCTGGACCGCAGGTGTCTATGGTGGGGAACGAACGCGCTATTATCCTTTCC
>UYYA01004609.1:0-84394 GCA_900624975.1 Angiostrongylus costaricensis
TTAGTTCCCCACCATAGACACCTGCGGTCCAGAGTTTTGCAAATATCTCAGCAACGTTGTGGTTGTATTTCGCTTAGTAACCTGCCATGAAAATTATACAAGGCAGAAAACAAAACGTTAAACCAATTAGTACTGTTGACAGTATGTCCGATTCGAAGACGTATCTAGATACTCTCCTCTTATACCTTTTTAATGATATATTAAAGCAATCAAAGTGGCAAAACTTTAATATCAGACATCCACACGAATATTGCTCTTCTCCGTTGGGAGATTTGCGTGTCAGACAGTTAAAACACACCTATTAGATCTGCAACGATTGTAAAGAATTGGACCATCTTATGATATGTTTTCAATAATTCATTCATGAAACTCGACAGTACAACCTTTCCATATTCTCGCCTTGTAAAGTACTAATTAGTGAACCGAACGCACGTTCAAGGGCAGACTATTACTAGTTCAGCATCCTTGGAACATCAGTCTTATTGGCCACTTTCGTCCTTAGAAGGGTCATCAATGGTCAAGACGAGAAACGCTACTAAGCAAACACATCAATTTTTCTCACACAGTTAAAGTTCTCTACAACCCTGTTACTGCCCTGTTTGGGAAAAAATGGAAGAAAACCTGGCTGCATCTACCTTTTTAAGTAAATAGAGAAATATGCAACACGACATTGGTATTTTATACCGTCCTGTAGCCACATGGTCGACTAATCGGAAGATTCGCTGTAGCACTGCTATTGTGGAATTCCATTTAAAATCACATTCACCAAACATTCATTATGTAATTCAAGAGAAAAGATAACAGATCCTTAAGTCCTCCTTCCTCCTCTACCACCTCTGTGAATGATTGCTGAAGGACAACATTAATAATGGAAGCTAGTGAGAGTACTACGTATCAGAACGTCTATATAACTATGCAGAGAAAAATACAACAATAAGCTGAAAAAGTAGGCTTCTCTTTTATGTAGACAAAAAAGTATTTGCTGAGTCAATAGGACCTTAAGTCACTCACTCCAGAATGCCGGATTCCAAAGCTTTCGGCTACCAAACCATAATCTACCCATGTTGGCACTCCAGTAACTATTGGAAAATCGATTATTCTATGCAACGACTTCATAAACCACATTGTTCAGGCAGATTGAAGATGATGGTTCCCTATCGCCATCATCTGCACCGCTCTGCACAAAACTCATTAGTTACGAAGACCGTACAATCAATGTCGACCTACTTTTCACCCGAATCAGATCATGCTCTGACATGAAAACCTATGGATTAGATCCACTCCCATCCGGGAAATCTAAGTCAGAGTTTGTACGAAGAGGTCTTCAAAAAGGCAACAAAAATAAGAAGTTTAAACAGGTAAAAACACAAACGGTAAGTAGCCACTACACAACTCTTGCTCTCGTTTCTTACCAAGACACAACACAGAGATAATCGTCCAAAACCTTTGATATACGGCAGTAATAGAACAAACGAAACTCTAACCAGTAAAAAATTTTTTAAAACCGACTTTACCTTGAATTCGGTATGACTAACCAATATGTATTGCTCTGATAAGCTAACACGAGGATGATAAACAATCTTTATTTTTGGCTAACGTTTCTACGACTTCGTCTTCATCAGAGAACTTCTTCAGTCTTCAGGACCATCGACTCGGATCACCGGCTCTGATGAAGACAAAGACGTCGAAACGTTAGCCGAAAATAAGGACTTATTAAAAAAAGAATAGATAGCAGAAATTATGTCTGAATAAGAGAAAACATAAGCTCTCACCTTGCCAAGATATTGATCGACATGAAACTCTTGGCGAGAATATTCGTCAACTATACGATCTCCTGTTTTAAATAATGATGTCACAGCAGAACGTTCTCGATCTCGGGAATCTCTTCGACGCCTTTCGTGACATTCGGACGGACAGCCGCCAAGTTGTGCTTGTTCAGTGACGACGGCAGGACGTGGGGAGTACAGGTGCTGCCGCACCATGGTGGGATCGGTTTCTGTTCAACCAAGAGAGAGAGAGGCCGTGAAGAGAGGAAATGGTCTGAAAGAGACAACTGATTATCGAATTTAAATGAACTTGTAAGTAGAAAGAAATTACGCATCAAAAACAACATGATGAGGCAAACACGTGAAAAATTCAAAAACTAACGCATCTGAACACCCGAATTGTTAACACTCAACATATTTACTTATATCTTCTTATGAAGGGGCTGGTGTGGCGCAGTGATCGGAGGCGCCCTTCAACACGTGGAATCGATCCCCACGCCGATGGCCCACTAAGCCTTCTATCCCTCCGGGGTCGGCAAATTGGTACCAGACTTGTCTGGGTGGGCAGCAGCACAGGTTCGATATATCAGTAGGCCACCGCGGGTCATTGTAAACGTTAGATATGCATTTAATCACCTCCAAACGATGCTTAATGAAGTCGAATGCATGGCGCATCCCAAGGGATAGATCAAAGCCGGGAGCTTTTTTAAGAATATAAAAGTTCTTTTCAGAGCTTTTATATTGTTGTGAATTGGTTTTGTTGAACTGATGCGAGGTTGGTATAAGTTGCCTTTGTTGTTGTTGCTATTGTTGCTGCTGTTTTTGTTGTTGTTGTCGGTCGATGGCTGAAGTCTCCGCGATTTCGCCTCCCTCAGAGCCCTGATGTTGCGAGTGGGACTCAACAACGACAACAACAACAACAACAACGTATACCAACCTCGCACCAGCTCGACAAGAACAGTTCATAAGAACATATAAATTAATATGTCAATTATTTATGCCGAGGTTTATAGAAAGTCGGTCTTTTGTGTTAGCAATCAGTTTAAATGGTCCTCGTTCTGTCCTAAACAAAAAACAGAAGAAACGGACATACCCACCACTCGAGTTGTATTCATTTATTAGAAACAAAGGAAAAAGAACTGCTGAAAAATGGAAAAATATCGGCCATCTGTTCCTTTCTGTAGGAAGAAACAGAAGAAAGATGGAAGAAGGAAGATGACAGAAGGAAATTATCAGTTATAGGTGAATGTTTGAAGTTCGCAACGTCAAATATTCTAGTACCAAACGCATAAATATTTACATTTCAGCCAATCAACTGGAAATCGATTGTCGGATGGCCTACTCGATAACTGGAAACTCTTCTATATCAAACAAAAGTCCTGCAATAGTACAGTGTGCGTACGGAATCGAACTGCCAAAACATACAAAGTCAGCGAAGAAGAACCTAGAAATACGTGAAGGACCAACGACAACGCTATGAATTATTGATCGAAATTGACCGAAAAAGGTAGGTTGGAGCCGAAAACTGCGAAAAGGCCAACTGTAGACGAAAGTAGTAAGACGTAATATCCATAGAAAAGGGTCTACTATTACCTAAACCTGCTTATGTGGCCGTTCCAGAAACTATAGGGAACGTGAACTTTTAGGAATCAGGAGTTTCGCGAACGGGAACAACCGGGTGTGCGATTTCTAAACATACGACTGGCAAGAGATTTGCAAAAACAAACTCACACATCTTCTGACAGAGAATGCTCAGGGTGTTTGGAGAAAACACGAGTGTCAGCGCTTGGCATCGAGTAAATAAAGGGGAGAATAGAGGAAAAACATGCACACACACAAACGGATCTGCAGCTCTGGGAAGCGAACTTCTGGTCGGTGCAGAGTCATCTGACAACTCCACAAGAAATCCGTTCATATGAGTCTAATTTGGATGAATGAAATGATAGTATGAATATATATATATATATTGCTGAGCAAACATGAGGTGTAATTTTACTCTTAACTTATGAGAAAGCTGACGTTTCGGTGGATTTCGACTTCCTGAGAGCCTGGAAAGGTCAAGTTGACCGCAATCTACACAGCCAAACACTTCCATAACCAAACAGAGAAAATGCGAAACGAAGATTTCAATCACAATGAACACAGAATAGCTTTTTTTTACACTAACCGCTTTCAATGAGTCTTCCAATGAACATGTCACATAGAGACCAAGGCCCACGGGGTCAAGACAGACGCGGTCTCCACGTGACATATTCAGTGGAAGACTCATAGAAAACGGTGAGCATGCAAGAAAGCTGTACTGTATTCAGTATGATTAAAACATTGGCCTACCGTTTTCTCTGTTAGGTTATGGAGGTGTTTGAATGGGTAGGTTACGGCTAACTTGACTTTTCCAGAGTATGAGGAAGGGGAAATCCGCCAAAACGTCAGCTTGCTAGTGAGTAAAGAATAGAACAACACCTCGTGTTTGCTCAACAAGAATATAAAGAATTGTTCGACTAGTGCCAAGGTTAGAAGAAAGTAGGTCGTGGAATTACGTTTGAATTTATTCGTCTGCATGCTAAATTCGGACGCTAAATTTATCCCCAAGGTACTACGAACGCTTACAGCACCTGATCAGTGCTACGAAAGATCATAATTCTTAAGAATTTTCCTACTTCAGTGATCTTGTAAAAAAAGTAAGTAAAATGCAAATCGAAAGTGCAAAATGTAGAAAATACATAGATTCATATTCGCTACAAATCTGATGTGTTGCAGTCCATAGAAAATAGCAGAACTGCCTGAAAGCAGTTCCTTTCCTTTCCTCCTTTCTCCTTCAATCATCTTTTCATCCTTTTAAAACATCTTTTCATTCTCTGCTTTGTTATTTTACAGTTCGCAAGAGAAACTAACCCGAATTCCTCGATAAAATGATATTTTTGCAAAATCCAGTGAAAAAGAACAACATCAGATTCATAAGTAATCTAGGTACCAAATGAAATATTGGAGGCTTAAGAACTCAGGTCAAATCTCCTTCAAATGTTTCCTAGAATTTGAATAGATGTAAGCTACTCTAAAGTTTCCAAGGAACTAAGAAACTGAGAAGAATCTCGAAATCATTATAATTCATTAGAAAATTAAGAAAAATGAAAGAAAAGGAAGACAAACATCGCATGAAAAAGTGACGAGAAAAAGGGGACAATGATCCAAATTACGGCTGACGAGTAAACATGAAACACAATAGAGAGTTACAGACAACACGTGTGCGCACACGGAAAGTGCAGTCTCGGGTTCGATCCCGGTTGGGCGTTTTGTAAATATTTCAGCATCATAGTGGTGGTTGTACTTCACAATAAAGAGTGTTTCTACTAAACAACCGATGAGAATCTCTCGCCTTCCATGGAGTATTAAGAAATAAGTAACGAAAATAAAAAGCACGTATTGTGCCACTAGAGCCACTAGAGGCGCATGAAGCGCAGTGGTCGGAGGCGCCCAGCAATACACATAGGATTTATCCCCGCAACCTAGGCTCACCAAGCTCTCCATCCCTCCAGGCTCGACAAACTGGCACCGAACATGTCTAGGAGGCTAGCAGCACTGCCTCTATACATCGGTAGGTCACGGCGAGTCATTGTAAAGGCCGGCTATGCATTCGATCACCTCCATTCATCCATGCTTAATGAAATCCAATGGATGGCGCTTCTCTTAGGGATTGATCAACGTTGAGAGCTTCATCCTTTTTATCCTTTATAACAAATCCATACACCACATTTAATAATAGTCCGATAAAGCTCATAATGTAACAGTTCTGTAAACTAGACTACTAACGACAATACTGGAGGTCATCAAAGGTCATCACGGCGATAATAGGAGGAAATTCGGCTGTCCAACGAGAGAAACTTGTTTGCGGCGGTTGAGATCAGTTGAGGAGGGTCGAGAATACAGCACAAGGTTATTGGCTCGATTTATTGAACGACAATTCATTCGGAGAGATGATATTCAACCAAGTTCGGCTAAGTTGAGACATTTCTTCTCGGGGCAAGGTCATAGATATAGGAAAGCTCGAGAAGAGGGTACTGAGCTGCAGTTACTAGTTCTAATGAGTGTCAAAATTACGAGTGCTACTAAACTCTAGACAACCGACCACGTTAATGCGGTTCACCTACCCGTATGAGGATACGGAAAGATCCACCTCGTAATCCACCACATCCCTTTAGAAATGCATGTACGTGAAGATGTTCAACCAGAAGAGCAATGTATTTCTTGCTACTGATTAACAATGTGTTTTTCGTTTGTTACTACCATTACTACGAGCTTCACCTGCCCTTGATTCTGGCAGAGGCAACATGTAAGGTCTCAACGATCTAGTTAGTTTCAGAAATTCGAGAAGAACGATAGAATTCCGTATCGAATTTTGACTTAATACATAAAGATCGATATGTATAGACTTCATTAAGTTCAGAAATGACAACCTGTTTGAAGCTCAAACCAACGTATCTGAGATAACAGTGAGCATAGCAAGATAAATGACCTATCTTAACAAAACAAAAGACGAAGTAAAAACATCTGTGATTAACAGCAATGGTGATTTTTGGCTGTGTTCGTAGCTACTCATTTCAGGAAGGAAAAACGGGATCGTTCAAAGAGGTGTTAGGTTCTGCTTTCCACTGGAATATGAAGAAAAGAAGTGGATTGAAATATCTCTTGAACAAACCACTTTAGAAGCTGTAAACGTTTCGAATCAATGACAAAACTGAAGCAGAAGATCTCGTCGTTGTTCCGCAACACCTGATGAGAACGGTGTCGTAAAATGAGAGACAGTACTCAAAGTCGATCCGAAAATATCTTTAGCCGCTTCTCATCACTTTTAGGGAAGCGTATACGATCCTACGTCATCTTCAGGCATATTAGGACATTAAGTAACTTCTCCGAAGAAACAGAATGGAACTTAACAAATGGTAACCAGCTGGCAAACAGATGCGATGACTGGCGTGCAAGAACTGGAAACAGTCGTTGACTGGTGAAGGCGAACAGGCAAAAGCATTTGCGAGAAAAAAGGCTAGTTATAGGAAGGCTCATGTCCAGAATAAGCCAAGAATGTTCTGTATAGAGATTTTGAGTTGTGAATGAGCGCAATACGGGGATAGTTGGTGTGCATATGTGGGAACGGATGTTCTACTTTGCTGGTCGAGCGTTGAGATCAATAAGATCTACGTACTAGATAACCTTAATAGTTGTCCGCTTGTAGTTCCAAAAACATTACGTCACATTGAAATTGTTTGAATCGCCAAATGTTTCAGGATTACGGTCTCGAATTGAGTAGAGTGCACAACTCTTCGATATTACAACTTAATTGATTAAACGAAATAAAAAGCAATAAGATTAATGGGTCTTACTCGAAGATAAGGACCTAACACCCAATGTTCTCTGACGATACGTAAGTGCAAGATTGTTAGGTCAAAGACTACGACGCTCAGAACAGAGAAACTGTTCAGTGAAGACTGTCACTGCCAAACTAAGTGCAAGTTTTAATGAGATTAAAGCGATCACTTAGGAGGAAATGGCATCCGGAACAGTGCATTCCCAGAAAAGTGCATTCCCAGAAAAAACAAATGTGTTTGTAGGAAACCACTACTAAGCCGAAAGTCTAATTGAGTCCATGAGAAATAAGGATTCGATCGAAGAAAATAAACTCCTCTCGTGGAATCGAATCACGTACATTTAAGAAATAAGGAGTTTTCAAACAAAGTGCTTTCTCGCTACTAACTTTTTATTTATTGCCTACTACAGTTTCTCACAGCAGGGTATTATGTGAAATACAACCACGATGAAGCTGAGATATTTGCACAACTCCGGACCGCAGGTGTCTGCGGTGGAAGATCGAACCCGCAACTACCCCTTCCGGGTTCTAACGTTCTCACCACCACACCATACGGGACGCTTGTTTCGTCTTTCTCTCAGCTAGTTTTCTTTTCTAAAGTGCTTCCTTATGAATCACACCTTTCAGAAGTGACGCATTTCTCAGACACAGATGCTGTCTTTCACATTAACCGCAGCAAAAGAACAACTGTTGAAATTTTGTAATGGAATAAATAAACATCGAAGAGGAAAAAAGACAAGGCCGGATAAACTCAAAAGATATTATACAAAAAACTGAATATGATTTTCACTGCAAAAATGGACGTTCAATACAATTTGACATCATTAATAAAACTACGAAGGTCAAGCCTTTGCGTCTCTCACGGCCCAACAGTACTATTTCTATAGGCATCGTAACATAAACAGGCTCAGCTTAACTGGGCTCAATGCAATGCTGATTTGTGTCCTCCAAATCAGTCCCGTTGACGGATGTTTACTGATGGCAATGGTAGACAGAAAACTAGCTGAGAGAAATGCGAAACGAAGGACCTGCGTGGTATGGTGGTGATCGCGTAAGCCCCCGGAAAGGGCAATAGAGCGTCACATCCCACCCTGCCATAAAAAATTGTAGTAGGCGGTGAATAAAAAGTTAATATTATCTCAACATTGTTAGAGTAACGATAACAAGGGGAATCGATCCACAGATTACTACAACACGAATAACTACAATGGAACTATTTTACACAGAAATTGTACTCTTTTTGTAGTAAAAATTGAACGTGAAATGGAGAAATATTCTAAAGAGAAAGTGCACTTACAGAAAGTGCAAATTGGAACGCGATGAGTAAAGTCTTTGCTTTACTCGATGCCCTTTAAGTGATAAAGGTCAACGGAAGAAGTTGGAAAGAACGGTGTACGGAGAAACGACGATCGCGGGGAACTGATGACGTTCGTTTTAAGTGCAGAACAAACACAAAAAACTCCAATTAACATTAATACACTTTAATTAGTTACAATTGGGGCGGATAGTATAGTGGTATGTCCGTCATAATGAGCATGGTGGTACTTGGATTGCGCTCCGGGCCAAGTCCCTCATCCCACCGGGTGCTAAAATTGGTACCGGACCTGTTTGGCAAAAAATCACTCTCTGCAATCCAACTGGGCACGCCAAGGACCGGCCATCTCAGGACTCCAGCGAGAATTGCTCGACCAGCATTTACGACATTCAAAACGAAATGAAAATCTCTAAGCAGCAACCGAAGCCATACGTAAAAGTTGGAAGACCTTCGTGAACAATGGAAACGAATCGAATGTGGGAAGTGCTGGGATCCGCTTGGTAGATAAGGAGACGGATCATATAAATAAATAAAAAAATTAGTTACAATAATTATTATTAATATAACCTATAAAGCTGGCGCCTACCAATAAGAATAAGTGCAATACTCATCGAAAACGGTGTTTGATTGAAAATGCCGTTTCCAAAGCGACTGTAATTTAGGTTCCGAGTTTTTCTGTCACGGTTATGGAAATATTTGGCTGACTAGATTGCATGTCAATCTGACATTTCCAGGCCCTAAAGAAGACGAAATCCACCGAACCGTCAGCTATTGTGAATAAAGAGTACAATAACAACTTCGTGCCTGTTCATTAAGAAAACAGCAAACACAAAAATCTTCTGCTAAGGAACTTTGGACGATGAAGCACTAAAAGCTCTAGGCAGAAGGGAAAGAAAATCTGATTTTCATAAACAGTATGCCTAATGTACGGCGTAAACCACACAAGGAACCGAGCCGGCGTTGATCGATGACATCGTAGTAATGACCTTATTATGTACTTACTGTGGGGGTCAGTAGCGGGGTGTTAGGTCGACGGACGGACCCGACTGACCGGCCAGCTGGCCCAAGAACGCAAAACAATGCTGAGCCCCATTGGGTCGAGGTCAACGACAACGGTGAACAGCGCTTGACAGCCGGTTGTTGGCTCGTCTGTGAAACTAGTTGTACTCAATTGGCACACAACTACCACATTATGAACTGCTCTTTCGAAGCAAATCGCTAAGAGGGCAGACAGGCGGCGAACCTTTACGTTTCAAGTTTATGCTAACACCTAATGCACTCCCGAGCTCGGGGTCAAGTAAAAGGGGAGGGGAACCAGAAACTGCAACCTTTTAATGTTCAGATCAAAGTGAATGAAAATAATGTGAACAGCATGGTATGGTTTTACCTAAACCGAAGGCAGAATGAAATGTGGTGAGTTCATTGTTCTTTTCTTCTGGATTCCACCTACCACATAATCCTCGTTCGTCGGCTAACTTATTGCGCGGCAGAAGTTCTGGTTGCATGGCGGAAAACGTTTCATCGCTGGGTCCGTGACTGCTCGTGGCGAAGATATTGGAACGCTCCAGTACTGATACGCCGGAATTCTGGGAAAACCACCTTCATTCGGGGTTCAATACGTTAGTGAAGAAGGAGTCCTCCGCAGTCCATGAGGCTTTGCCAAATCTCCACACGAACTCAATCACCTTCATGAACGACGGTTGAAAGATAACGGAACTAACGACATACGTGCTGGTACACTGTGTGAGGACAGGTCACCTAGTAAAGAAAATTATACTGTTTTTGAAGCTTGTATATTTGTGCTCATATGAATACTGATGCTAGCATCAGATAAAGCGACACACTGTCGGCACTACCAACCTCTGCAGCGATTTACTTACTAAAAATCGATACCTATAGATTACGTGAAAAATATGCTATGTCGTTTTTGAAAACATCATCAACTATTAGTGCTCAAAAAGTTTAAAAACCAAAACATAGTGACGAAATATTACAAGTAATAGTACACTCCCAGAACGTGCTTGATATGAATGAATACAAAGAAATAGATAACGATTCCGCTCTCTCAAGCATTCTATTTCTTCACAGTACTATGAAAGCAATCGAGTGATGAGAATGTTCAAAAGTGTTTACTTACGAAAAAAGTCCATTGGATGGATAAACGTTATTCACTGAGATGTGGACGAACATGTTTTTTGAGCAGAGAGCAATGAAGGAGGAAAAAAACGAAGAGGGTGGTGGTGTGTGATCGAGCGGCCCTATCGCTGCTGACGTACGACCTTGGCTTCACACAATGCAAGAGAACAGCTATACGTCGAGGCGATCTTATGATTTGAGTTCTGAGAGGATCTTAAGAGACGATGAAGACGTTCTTCATCGTTCCTCTATAAGGGAGAGGGTGCCTTGTTAGTACAAAGGGCAACGTTAGTAACAGGCCTGAGTACCAACGAACGCATGCCTTTATATGCAGCCACACCCACTGTCAATAGCAAATAAGGCAAGGATTGCTTTATTCTTCTTCCGATACGATTCGTGAGTCATATGTCGAGCAGTAAAGTCATCGTAGAAAAGCGGTAGAGGCAAGGAAAGGACGTAAAGATCGATTAAGGATGAGCACAGGGAAAACTTAACCAGAATGGCTAATGGATGGCATTTGTCCAAGCGACTGCTAACGAAAATGTGCCTGGAGGAGTCAGAATGATGGAACGCAATACCTGAACTGCATAACAGCATCCTTCAGTCTCACCCCAATTAGCTGGCAGATAAACATCCATTAGAATTAGTGATAGGCTTTGCAAAGACTTAAGAGCAATCCAATTTCAGTGGGGTTGTGTGTAGCGCAAAAGTTAGATGTGCCCTGGAATACATACGTGATCGTTGATTTGATCATAGCACTGAGTTCAGTAAACTTTCTACCATTCCCAGGTCGACAAATTGGCACCATATGTGTCTGTTAGCATAGCAGCACTGACTTGATAAATCGGTAGGCCAGCGCGAGACATTGCGTACGGATCATTGGTCGCTTCTGTTGCACCCGTCTTGTGAATGTTGTTCTAAAACCTTATGACGACCCAGTCAATTTGGTGAGTGACTGATTGACTGATGGCAGCTTGCCTGACGACGTCATAGTACCGGTGTACTTTTCGCTTCCGGGCCATTAACTAATGCACATTCAAGGCGAGGATGCGACTGTGAACTGAATCCCTCGTCATGGCGGCTCGACATCAGCGAATCACATTACGATTGCCTGTTGCCCAAGCGGAGTGTTTATGTAAACGTTTCCTGCATAACAGGTTCACTTGAACAGAATGTCACTTCAGGAACATCCAAATGGTAATGGTTTTGTGGCCAGCGATCGATGCTGATTGAGTTTTCAAATAATGTCGACGTTTGAATGGCACAATGTTGGTACTTTGCAATAGTAATTGAACAATTTAATCGAACCGAGTATTCCACGTACAAAATGAACACTGGGCACGGAGCACTTCCTCGTTTCCGAACTATTCCCGTTGTTGAAATCTAAACAGAGAGTAAATTCCCTAGATTGGCAATTTATCCTCATTGATACGCGCCTTCAAATTACTGCCTCTTCAACAAGTTGTTTTACGAGAGTTATTGCGTTTTTTTTCGCTTTTCCTCTTCCCCTTTTTTCCCACCGATTGGAATTATACACCTCACTGGACGGTTCCCACCAACATAATGGTAGCAAGTGCGCTTGAGTGTCAAATTTTACTCCACAACGATGTTCGCTGTCCAGGGTGAGCTGTTGGTCAATTGCTTCAAAGATTTCTTCAGTATCTAGCTAATTTTATTCTCCAGATGGCAAAAAGCTGCTTTTAAGCTGTAAGAGTAACACCTGAATGTGACGAATTGTTGAGAATGGTGCAGCCCTGCTGTCTCGGGGAAATCAAATGGCTCATAATTTATGACAGTCAAGTGAAAGAATCTGGTTGACATTAGAATAAAAAGATTGCCGAATGAACACCGTTAACTTCTTAGCTAAACAAAACAACTTCTCCACGGTCATTCTCAATAGATCGAAAAAGCAGACGATGGTCTTGGTTGGTAATGGTTCCAGTTGACAATGTCATGGGTTATAACAGAATTAACAACCTGTAAACCAAGGAAATGGTATTGAAGGTAGAAAAACAGCTGGAATAGCGAATAAGAAATGTTGTTGGAAGAAACGTGAAGTGATTATTCACACGTGATGTTGAGAGTTCGATTCATGATATGCAAACAAATTTGCTTTGTGCATTCCGACGTTGGTATGGGAGAACAAAGAATGACGATACGTATCTACCACTATACTGCAAATCTTTGTCAAGGTTGTAAGGACATCCTAAATGTTGCCTGCTGTAATGACATGGTCAGAAAGGGCCTTACGTCCGCCCTCTATCATTTGTTGCGAAGGAAGGACGCTCTTATGGTTTTCGACCGATTGGGTTCTTGTTTCTTGGAGTGAACGCTCTGGTGCTTAAAGAGTGATTGAATTTCCCTTTATTGGAGATAGCAGGTGAAAGTGATCGTGAACTACACTCTGATAACCGAGCGGTGCTTCCACTACTGGATTCGACTCCATCCGACAACGAACAACCAAATCGCGATAACGACCAGCTGTGCACGAACGACTCGAATCGGTCCGTCTCTGAAGAAGACGAAGACGTAGAAATGCTAGCCGAATAAAATTTTTTTGTCAGCCTCGTTCCATAACCGAAGAAGATACTCTGAAAACCGTTTAAATGCGTATAACTGTTAATCAGAAGGTCAGATGTAAAACGAATTCTTGCTACTTCAGAAGAGCGAACGATGGTAGGAATGCTCGAAAGGTGCTGATTCACAACAAGCTATAGTCATCTTGCTACGCTATTAGAAAAAACATGCGGCCTTGGAAGCGTTTACCGGCATTCGTGACGGGCTACGAATGATTAGGAAATTTAACGTATACCAAAGTGTTCTCTTTGGGACTAGTAGCGAACAGTCAAATCATTATGTTATACCTTTTTATTTTCTGCCTATTATAATTTCGCGGCAGGGTACTAAGCGAAATACAACCAAAACGTTGCTGAGATGATATTTGCAAAACTCTGGACCGCATGTGTCTATGGTGGGAACGAACGCGCTATATTTCGCTTAGTACCCTGCCGCGTAATTATAATAGGCAGAAAATAAAAAGGTATAACATTGTGATTTCAACTACAGCCGCAGCTTAAGTGGGTTCTATGCCGATTTGGGCGCCCCAGATCAATCCCGCTGACGGGTGATTGCTGTGGCAAAGATCAATAGAAATAGTTGAGAGACAGGAGAAACGAAGGACCCGCATGGTGTGGTGGTGAACGCGTTACTCCCCGGAAAGGACAATAGCGCGTTCGTTCCCCACCATAGACACCTGCGGTCCAGAGTTCTGCAAATATCTCAGCAACGTTGTAGTCAAATCATTGTTCTAGTAGTTCTAGTCTATCATTAATAGTCACAACCTGTGTAGCTTCCTGAACAAACTGAAACTGCAAAGTAGCCTCATAAAAGGAGCTGCGTCAACGCAGATGTTTACTGGTCTTAATTCCAGTGACGAAAACGTAGCAAAAGAAGTGGGACGATGAATGAGAAGGAAAAATTGGAACTTTCGGTGAAGGTATTTCCGTTTCGAGATGAACTTGTGTGCTTCTTAAGAAGCTGCCTATCGAGAAAATCATTCGCATCCATGAGTAAAAATTTTTTTATAAAAGTGAATGTAATGTCAAATTCTAAAAGTAAACTGCGGTTACACCTTGGAACCAAACTGTAGATAGTAATGGTGGATGTTGAATGACAAGCAGCATATGTTCACTTAAGCGGCAATGCGGGACGAAGTGTTATCTATTCATGCGTCTGATAAACGTGGTCGCAGCCTTGTCACACACACTTCACGTTCGAATTCGGAATCATTCATGACCCCGTAATGTCGGAAAAAATTCAATAAATTTCGGATCTCCTAGTCCTACTTTCACTGGTCTATATTTAACACCAAGAGATAAATTTACTTCAACAAATAGCAACACAGTAAAAGCATGAAGTGGTTTTTTGGATGTTAGCATAATAGCGATGGCGATTGGCCATCTAGGAGAAAATGTTTACCGACCATCCGAAGAACTATAGCATAGTAGAAGATAAATATTGGTTAATGCGTACATTTACCGTGATTGTAGGCTTGTTGATTGGCCGCAGAATTTTCTTTGTTTAATCGACAAATTCGAGTAGAGCTTTCAAAGGCAGCTGTTGGGAAAAACCACGTCGTTCATGCTTGTGCTAGGACGTAGACGGTTGTGTTAACACCTAGATGACAAATGATTTGTATTGAAGCCTATACCAACATTTGAGGAACACTTAGATATATTCGATGACTCAAATGCTGGTAAAAAAATATCCCCCAGCAATAAAAGTAGTTGAGAAACGTGATGAATACTTCGCCCTGATATCCTGGCTATCCGGATCACGGAACAGAGTACAATTCCCATATGATTTTCAACAAGCCCCCTTTCTCATTTGAGGTCTACCTCGGGCCACTTTTTCCGGAGACAGACAATAAAGCGGTGCTTCGCTAACTAGAGAAAAACCTTTTTTTGGACTTTGACACTTGAACTATGCAACGGATTTAACTTCACCCTAACTCTGCTACAAAATTTCATTCTTTGTAGCAAATCCCGTAATGATTCTTTGATACGATGTCATAGTTGGAGCCATCTGTGAGGTGTTACTAGTGATTCCTAATAACGTGGTGTACAACACCTTGAAACCCGGATTTAGTAAGAATAGCGAAAGCAACATAACACAGAGATTTCTTGATATGTCAGCAGGCTGAAATATGGAGTGAATACATCTCTATATCAAAGGATAAAAGATGAAGGACAGAGGTTCAGTGTTAATCAGTCCATGAGGCATAGGCCATGTATTCCACTCTATCAAGCCGCCGTCGGAGGCGATTAAATGTATATTTGGCTTTCACAATAACATATTGTGGCCTACCGATGTACTAAAGTCTGCCTGCTATCCTCCAAGACAGATTTGTTACTACATTGCCAACCGCGGAAGCAGCTAGTGACCCCTGGACGCGGGATCGAACCTACCACCGACCCAGTGTGCAATG
This sequence comes from Angiostrongylus costaricensis, assembly GCA_900624975.1. NCBI lineage: Eukaryota > Metazoa > Nematoda > Chromadorea > Rhabditida > Metastrongylidae > Angiostrongylus > Angiostrongylus costaricensis. The sequence goes on from UYYA01004609.1 coordinate 15,564, forward strand.
TAGGGCATCTCTAACCTTGCAATAAACGAGCGAAGAAATTAGATTTTCGTAAAATTTGTGTGAGAAACCTGATAGAATCTTTCGACTCTCTGGGAATCACACGTGCACTGTTCATGGAGAAGAAAATGGTTTCAGCTGCGGTTATTGAAGACTGGAAACCAACGAATTCGACATGCAATTCGCTGAAAACGATAAACTGCTTCTTTGATTAATTGGAACAGACGTCGAAGCAAGCATCTGGCGCATCTATGGACGATTTCGCCGCGCAAATTGGCGGCGGATAAGGTCACGCAATCGGTAAGAACTGATTAATGAGGTACGTGAACCACAGCAGGGTCGAGCGTATCTCAGTGAGACTGCAAGCGAACCGTAGATGTTACTTGGAACCGTTTTTTTCCATTTCTCTCTTCAACGGTGAAAATCAGGCAAACACTGGACAATACCGAAGATTTTATCCTCAGATAGAACGTCCAATTAAAAATATAGCGCTCGAATTTACCAACGCCCAATATCTACCTATTCGGATATCCGATTTTCATGATCCCATGTGTCGGGGGCGAAAGTTGAACCACAGCAGAGCCACTAGTGATCGAGCGTATCTCAGTGAGACTGCAAACTAGTCGTCGAAGTCACTTGAAACCGTTCTCTTTCATTTATACCTATCATATTGAAAATCAGGCAAGCGTTTGGCAATGCCCATGACCTTGGCTTCAAATAGAATGCCCAATCAAAAGCATGGCACTTGAAGTTACCAAGGCCGAATACTTATTCGGATATCCGATTTTCATGATCTCATGCGTCGGCGATGAATGTATTATGATCGGGACGGAGAGACACGGTATGAATGCAGCGTTGCTTAGTCGAGCGGATGACGACGACGATTGTGTTCTACACTCCCTGTTTTACGTAGATTTAATATAAAACGCATGGCAGAGAGGGTTTTGAATGAAGCGGAAAACGTGTATAATTCCAGAAAATGGGGAAAACAGGTGTTTTCTTATAACAGAGAAGAATCCAAGGAAATTTCTTTCAAAAATTAGCAGCACTCTTTCCAATTTTTTAGCCGATGAGTTCGCTGAAACCGGAAAGCCTTTGCTCAAACACACTGAAACATGCAATACACAGAATTTATTAACCTAGTTAAACTCTAGCTCTTACAGAGACCCTGAATTCTGAATAGTAGTTGAACCTTGAGAAGAACTGTCAGTTTCAAACACCTCTCACCTTTATGACGATAGAACTAATGAGGAGAAAAAACAGCCTAGACCGTAAAATTCATGCCGTCAACTTCAATCCTAGATCAATTTGAACATATGGAAGAAAAATGAGAAATTGGGGAAAAGCTTTCGAATGATGGACGGGTCCCAGGTCGCAGCCGACAGCCGACGGGGTCCGCCACCAGTTTCGGTCAGCGACAGACCACCGGTGGTGATCGATAGGCAGCTGACCCGCTCCGCAGTGCTATCAGTGGCTGAGGAGTTCGCCGGAGCCTCAGCCTCCTCCGTTCGTCCGTCCGTCTGCCCGTCCGTCTGCCCCTCCGTCGGTGATGAGCGCAGAAGGAGTCGCATCGAATACTCAAGTGGGATGAGTATTCCGAGAAAAATTTCGATGACAACATCATAGATCGTTTCCGGTCTCCTGCTCGCTGGACAGAAGAGGCGATGATTCGTTTAAATGGTGAAAGAGCTATTGAGCGACGAATGAAATCAAATGCACAGAACAAAATGACGACGATATGACACCGATACCAACGCGACACCAGAAACGTGTTTTTGTTCCCGGTGAATGGAAAGAATAGAGGCATTTACTTAGTCCTTGAAGTAAAGACAAAATGCATATCTAATCTATGGGAATCGATTTGAGGAAAACACGGCAATAGTTATAGTGTTACAATATTTTCCACAATCTCCATCGTTTTTCTAGAAGTCTGAAAGCTAAAATGAAGCGAAGAACAAGCCTAAAATGGCAAACGCTCTAGTTGGAGTAGTGTTCGCTTACTAGTTAAGTACTCCCAAGCCGGCTGTGCGAATCGAATTGGTGGGAAGACAAGTCTGACTCATCGTCTGTGCTATGAGATGTTCGTTTGTGAATGTTGTGAAAACAACAAAGCACGTTCGTGAGCTCGAATTCATTCGAATGGCTTTTCCGTACCCCATAAATGGCTGTATGGTGTGTTTTGTTGAGTAAACACGTCCTCGACTTCGGTTGGCCTCTTCTTCCGATCGTATCAAGTCTGTCACAAAGCCCAATAAAGCTGTAAGATACACAAAAAGTGGAACCGAACGGCTTTCGAGCGTTCGCGATCATGTTAGTTTTTCGAAAATTTCCCGATAAATACGGAACTTGAAAAACCGACAAGTTGATAAACGTATAGAGCAGACTTTGCTCTATCGCTTTCCTGTCTTTTCTAAAACGTTATGCAGACATTAAGCCGATTAAAATCCAAATTTTAAAAAGAAATTTGAAGGCAAATCTTGAATCTTTGGAGCTCAAACGTCAGCGATGCAAACGCGAGAACCAACCCGCGAGGTGTGGTGGTGAACGTGTTAGCCACAAAAAGAGTAATAGCATGTTCGATCCCCGCCGCAGACGCCTATGGTCTAGAGAAATTTCTCTTGTTCGACCAACTCATTCTAAAATCGAAAAATGGGTTTTTTAGACTTCAGCTTCATCTTCGTAGAGAAATTTCTCTAGACAATAGGTGTCTGCGGTGGGGATCGAACATGCTATTACTCTTTTTGTGGCTAACACGTTCACCACCACCACAAAAACGTATAGAGTAGTTGTTGCTTTTTGTTGGGAAGGATCTGTAGATTTCATTGCTTTTTACTCTAATCAATAAAGTCTACCATGTCGAGAGGCATGCCCGTTAACTGGTGAACAGCACAATTATCAATGCGCACGCACGCACGCATTGATGCCAATGCACGCGGTCGCCAGTTTGTTACAGAGAAATTTTGTCGTTGTAAACTACACATTTTCGAGAAATTGCACCTATAAAATTGTAAGACGTTTTTTATATAATATGAAAGTTGTCAGAACATATGTTAAATGTTATTTAGAACTTTAACTTAACCAGTATACAATCGTATTGCACAATATTGAGTCAGTGAATGAATAGCAGCATTCGTAAGCCCACGATAAGCAGCTTCGGCTTTTCTTTCTTTCAAAAATCAAAACCGAAAGTAGAAATACAAACTCTAGTCAGGTTGATAGAGAGGTCGAATGACGATCGATATCTATCTTCAGCGTTATTCAGGTTGTGAAAGTTCGACGATTTCGTCACAAAAAGTGTTAGATACTAGTCCTCTATAAAGTTCGAGTGTGTAGATTTATAGTCGCGATAGCAGTTTTTGATAGGCTCGAACACCTGGAGGCAAGGCAGGAACTGGAGCGGATTCGCCGGCTGGGCGGTATGCGCACGACAGAACGGCATACACCTACCAGCCAGGAAATTCTGGATTCCGGCCCGTTCGCAGCATTTACTGTGATTCACCTAAAGTATCCATTTACATGACGAACACATACAGAGACATATTATTTTGGTTTTTTATAGGAACTAATGAAGACGGGGCATGAACATTTTAAAGAACGGAACGATATTTTAAGGTGCAAATTACAGTAGTTATATGAAAAAAATGACGTCACTAAAAACCCATATTTCAAAAAAAGGAGAATCACCTTGTTCTAGCTGTCGCGGCCATAACTAGTGGTCTTAAGATTTCCAGCTAGCGGTCGATGCTAGCTGAATGGAGCATGAAAAGAACCACAGTTATTGTGCACTTAGCCGAATATCCGACCTACAGTTAAGGCAGAAGCCGTAAAGCCCTTTAATCCAGAGTGGTAATTTTTAAAAAGTTATGAGCAGTTGCTTTTCTTCATTTATTGTACGTAGTGGGGTAGGTCTATACTTTTATATTAATAGATGAACCAGTACGTTTGTTCGTTCTGTTGTAATTCATTAAAGATAACGTTTCTTTTCAAACCAGAAAACTTTGCGGATTGGATTTCGATCTGGTATACCTAGAGGACCTGTTTACTAACATTGTTGTCGCCGTAGGCTCATTCGTGAACTCTCCGAAGTCAAAACTGCCTGCTAACAGTGGTCGTGATGGATTTTCAAAAGTTTCCTGGATGGTCCCATCATGGTCTTTTGGTTCGAATTCCTCTTAGTTTTATTTTCTAGTTTGCAAATAAAAATGTAAAGTAAAGTAGAATGTTTAACTGCATCATCGATCACCTTTGAAGATGCACAGTCGAAAGCGTAGCCGAGTTGAGGCCCAGGACAAACGTTTGTCAGGAAGCCGAAGATAATCTGAATCTGCTTGTGGTGGCGAGTACAAATGATGGCCGCGCACTAGTTTATATCCATCTTGTTGGAAGCTGTCTTCGCATTGCATTGAATGGTATATTATTTTCCGACATTGGATTATATCACTACTTTTATCTGATTTTTGTGAATTTCTTTTGTTCCTCAATTGCCTCAGGGTTCGTGTAGCGCAGTGAGTCAGGAGCGCCCTGCAATACACATTGGATCGATCCCCGCGCCCAAGGTTCAGCAATTCTTCCATCCCATCGCGGTCGGCAAATTGGTGCCCGACCTGTCTGCGAGGATAGCAGCACTGGTTCGATACATAGGTGGGCCACCGTGGGTAATTGTAAAGCCCAGATATGCATTCAATCACCTCCAACGATGTTTAATGAAGGCGAATGCATGGCGCATTCCTTAGCGACTGATGAGCGCCGAGGGCGGCGACAGCCAAATGATAACTGGCAGTCCCACTCGTAACATCACGGCTCTGAGGAAGGCGAAGTCGTCGAAACGTCGACCATCGACCAACAACACCAAGAGCAACGACAACAACAAGGACAACGACAACGAAGACCTGGCCCAACCTCGCGTCAGCTTAAGAAGATCAGTTTATAAGATCATATAAATAAATATATCAATCTCTTGTTTTCGTTCTTGTGCTAACACGAAGGCTTTATAAAAATTTGTTCTGCTAGCGTTTCTGGATTGTGGACTTTCTGGTTCCCAAACCACAAGAATAAAGGGCTATGGAGAATCAACTCGAATCATTCTGACTCGGAGGAAGACGAAGGCGCCGAACTGTTAGGCGAATAAAATTTTTATGACAACTGGTTCATGTTAGCTTATCAACGAAAGAATACGTTGATTACCATTACAGTTTCGAGTCTGGGCTTCCATACAGCAGAACTTTGGATAAATCTTCTTCTTCAGAAATTATAGAGGAAAATCGAAAGAAGAGCTATTTTCTTATTTTGTCATAGTACACATCTAAAATTTAAAAGCTCATGTTTCCATTTGGCCTCTGTTAGTAGTTTTGCATCGCTTTGGATTGATTTTCATCTGTGTATTATGGCTGGGCGTCATGGCTGAATGAAGAGCACTTCCAATCAACTGAAGGGTGCATAATTCACAGTGCACACTATGCATCCATCTCATGTAGTCTAGCATTTTTCTGTACTGTCATTTAGTAAGAGATTGGTCTACAGGTAGGAAAGCGCTGAGATAAGTTCCGACTAAGGACAGGTAGGTAGGGGACCAGAGGATTTCTTCATGGAGTGTTGTGAATAGGCCATTCAATCACCTCAGTATTTGAGTCACCTCCTTGGCCAACCGTCCACACCCCAGAACAACTTTTCGTTTTAACCTATTCTTGTCGTCCGTAAAAGTGGTGCTTGTGAATATGTTCTGCTGCTATCACTCTATGATTTAGAAATAAAATGGTTTAACTTGTCTCGTCTATAAGAATTAAAAACATGTCCGATCATCTAGATGATTGGTCACGTCTACAGCTACTTTGGAAGCCCACGCTGATTTTCGCCCTTGCACAATTCTTCTTCCATCCCGCTTATAATGCTCATTGAGTGTCCTAGGTAAAGCGTATGGTATATCTTAATACTTGTTTACTTGGATGGTCATCTTCACTGGTTGTACGAATCCTAGCATAGTTCCCATTTTTTTCGGAGTTTCGTTGGTTTAACCATTGTGGCTCCGTGGAGTCTTGAGGTCAGCTAGGCCGAAGGTCTGCACCAGGTCGTCACCAAAACAGTTGCTACCCTTGTGGATCAGAGGAAGATTTGCTACTATGCGATTAGTTTGATACAAGGATGGTGATGGATCCTGGTATTGGTTTACTCTTAGCTGGGATTTCTGATAGACACGCCGGACTCCACCTCAGCTTGGAGGGCCCTGCTTCGAGGGGAATTCTCCCCGCTGTACATCGCAACCCGACACCCTGGAACAACTGCTAGCTACGGTGATGCGGAAAACCGGTGGGAAGGTAAGTCTTAATAGGAGCGCCATCTTTAAATTTGGTGTGCACGTCGAATCGCCTTGTTGTGCTCGCTGATCTACGACACTGCTTAGTTGGTACGTCTCCAAGAACTGACATTGTTATTGACCAAGAGTACGTTCTGTGAGACCCGTTCTCTTGTTAGCATAATAGAGGCGGTAGAAAAGATTGGCTTTTATGACTCTAGCTGCGTTTTGCATGTCGTCCATAAACGGAACTTTGATCGAAATCCTGCACGTTAAATCGGTCAAGTTCGTTATATGGGTGACAGAACAATCGTTGTGAATTGCCCGTGTACTACTTCAACGTGCAAATTGGAAAATAAGTGTGATTTCTTCAGGCACTACTTTTTCGACGAGTGTTCTTGTGCAAGGTCGTCTTCCATTTGCTGTGATTCTTTTCCTTTGGAGGCACAATGTAATGTGCCTAGCATGAAACGAACGGGATACACGCCGAGACTTCCAGTACGCTCAAGTGGTTTTCTAATGAGAAGGAAAAATTTGGTGATCACTGAATCTCTCCAATAAGAGATGAACTTCATATTTGTTTGTTCTCATTAATGCTTTAGTATTTGGTACCCATGAAATTTCAAGCGCACACCATTCCACCAACCTGTGGTTATCCTTTTTCACAAACAGCACAGTGAAAAACGTGGAACTCGGTGGGTCTCTGAAGCAGATAGTGGCCACTAGGGTACTGTTGCAGACAACAGGGGTACATGCAGACTTTACTGCTGTTTACTTAACTCACTCGATGATAAATAGGAGGATAGGTGATTTATGATTGGTGACTCATGAGTGAGTGGCGTTGTTCAAAAATTGCTGGTCTAACTGGATTTTTTGTAGTTTACTTGAGAGCCGACGAGTATGAGAACGGTCACTCAACATTGGTGTAACCTCTGCTGTAGCAGATGACTCCAAGAGTTTTCCGAACAATTACTGTAGTTAAGTGATGCCTAATATTCAAGCACCATTTTTGAAACTCTGAAAAAGTTAACGATGTAAAAATGTTGAATATTTGAATGGTCACTTATGATTAGGAAACTGGCACCTCATACTCATTATACGAGTTATATGGTATTTCGTTTCGATCTAAAGTTTATTTCTTTTCGTATCCTTTTTGGTAGCACTTAATTGATTTTGCCTTCAAGAGCTATAATAGCCTGTCCACAGAGTTAAGTTACTACGTGCAGTTGTGAAAAACTAGGTGCTTGTCGCTACCATTGTAGAGAACCTGTTATAGAACTCCATTGAAAACTATTTAAAAGATTATCATGCTGTACGAAGACGTGTACAGTTGATTTGAAGTGGAAGCCCGGTCGTAATCGTCCGTTGAACACCAGATTCATCCGTGAAAAAGCCAAGGAAAAACTTAGCAGGCATCCTAACGGCGTGGCTGACTAGCTCGCTCATATGGTCAATTGATCGTCAAAAAGGAGTTTTGACTCTGGATCTGTCGTCTGATCAATTAGTAGGAGTTAACCGATGCGGTTAAAGTGAGCTAATAGAAGAAATGCAGCCGATTGCACGAATTCTTGCCATTTGAAAGTGTTTGATGGCTCGATGGGTTTATTTCTGTAGTTGAAGTCACTCTTCCTTAAAATGGCCATGGTTAGTCCGATTTTGAAATAACCACGAAGAATTCTAAACGAGTAATATTTGAGGAGTCCTTACAAACAGAAAGACTTCCCATTTTTTAATCGATGAGGATTAAAATTAAATCTCAGTATATTATACCGAAATGAGGGTTTCAATAAAGCATTCCTTCCTTGAAAGTGGAGGAGCCTCAGCATTATTTTCACCAAGAATGGCCGCCCGCCCATGGAGTGAAGCGACGCTCGGATATCTGGAGTCGAATTTTCCGAAGATCAGTCGTTTGCTAGAGTCCGAGATAACATACGTGCGATTTTCCAATTTTAGGCATTCTTATGGTAGAAACTAAGAAACAAGGACAACATTGATTTGGACTGTCCGCGCAAGTGACTCACAAGTACTGGTTGCAAATAGTGCGATTCTCCTGCGCTGTACCATTCGTAACATGGGGACTACAAGCATGTTACAAAGCCAAAGGGAGTCTTCATGAATACTTCGTTTAAGTGCTGTTTTCCTACACTTTTTTTTGAGGTGTAAAAGTCAAAGAAAATCATTTGTTTGTTATTTAGCTACTGCAGGCAAACTCGCAGGAAAATTCGAACACGCTCATGGATGATGGATGCGGAACAACGGACGGATGAAGTTTTTGGACCTGCACATTGTTTAGAGACAGGATGATACAAGTATAAACATAATTGAATAGATTGATACGCAGGTAAGTTGATGCACACGTATTATTTCTTAAATCTGTCTAAAGCAAAAGGAAAAACCACAGCCTCTTAGTAACATTTGGAAGATGACCAGCATTCCAGAACTTCTCATCCACAGTGTTACGTTTGTTGTGAGTAAAGAACGGTTTACGCTGCCTCAGACTTCACAGAAACAGCATATAACTCAACAAACCTTATGTTTTTTACGATGCTCTACGTCATGTCATCTTTGTCATCTACGACGTCGAGCAGTGGGACAAAAACTTATGGTGATGAATTCTTTAGTCACTTAGGTCATAACTGGACTGTGAACAAAGCAGAACGTTCAGGACATGCTTCTAAAACTGCTTCTTATTCTGCACTCACACTAGCAAAGTACCCTTTTTAAACGGTGGTATAAATGGTTTTTTCGAACCTTATATCACGCTCAAAGTTCACCTGATCGCCCACATAAAAAGTGCAGGAAGCAGATAGCAATTAAACGACCCAACTAGTACTACACGTAGGGAAAAGTATGTCGTCGTGAAGTGTCAGTAGTTAAGGCTTTTTTGTTCACCCATAAATTACATACTATGCAGGATACTATAATTTTGTATGGTCGGCCTTTGTCCTAAACTTCCAAACGAAAATGAAATCAGTACCATGATTTGTTAGTCTCCAACGTGTACACCCGATGATGGCGCATCGGTTGCGTTCTACTGGAGGAGGTGATCAACAGGAAAGAGAAACCCTTTTTAAAATTTTATAGTGGAAAACATCAACACCCATTTCTGCAGTGCCAGTGGAAATGAGTGTTTGATTCCTAACAATCCATATTTCGATAACAAGAGAAGCACTCTGCTCATTTTTCTCTCAATCGCTCTTCCAGCGTTTTGCCATTAAGCGGAGACTTCCTACGCTAACACCTCAAATACATCGGGCATATTGTACACCAGCCATATCGGTTTCAGTGATGTTATGACCTGTGCATACAACATCAAGCTGAACGAAGGAGTCGAGGAATTTCGAGAATCGTCTACACTTTGCGATTCAGGATGATAGCACGGTGAAAGGGCAATATTGGCATGCCAGCCATGAAATTAAAAAGGTTGATAAAGCATTGACGAGGGAAAATGTAGAGTGTTCTCAAGAGAATGTAGAAGTACGAATGGAAAATCTTCTAGGATCTGCACCGCTTGTAAAGACTACTAAACTATTCAATATCCACTACAGTTTGGCGATCATGGAGGGATGAGCGGCTTGGTTATACCGCCGCGGCACCGAGTCGAGCCAATGATATGTGTATTGCAGGTCACCCTATTAGCAGTGCGTTACACCCACTCACAAGTCGCTAATGGTTTCGAGAAATTTTTTCACTTCTGGTTTTGTGCGTAGAAATTTGATTGCCAATTTTCGTTTATAATGATCTCACCGATCTTTCGTCTAAAGCGTCATAGTTGCACATGGACTGGCATCTCTGGTTCACACCCTTCTTTCGACAGCAAAGGCTCAGTTTGTCGTTGGCAGTGAAGCTATTTTTGGCTCGAGATACTGAAAGAGCTCGATAGCTGGCATTGTAGGGCTGAAAAAAAATTCATGAAAAACCGAAGCTTTTAACTTTCCTGGTTGCTTTCAACAGAGTTCCGAGTTTTTTCTTTACTGAAAACGGTAATTGAGTTGCGTGGAGAGAAATTTGCTCAGTAGTGATTACATGAAACTCATGATGTGTGATTACTATCAATATGCATAATTTAAAAAAAATTCTTTCGGCGTTGAGTAATCCCTCAGAAATCCACCATGCATTCCAGTTTACCGAACTCCATGGTGGTAACTGAGTTCATGTTTCGCGTCATCAATGACTTGCAGTAGTCTAACGTTGTATCAAGTTAGTAGTTTTCTAAACCAATTTTCAAATTATTTGGCATGAGTAGTCAATAGATTTCTCTAGATTGTTAAGCTTGCAAGAAGTCGTCACAAAATTCTAGTCGGCTAACGTTTTGACGTGTTCCCCTACTTCAGAGCTGCGATAATTCAAGGCGGTTGTCCACGGCCGTTCATCCTTGCGATGTGGGTCTTCGCTGTCACATCGAGTCGAACCTTCTAGAGTGGAGCACCGCTTGAGCTAGGTAAACTCACTCAGCAGTGCCAATTTGCGCAGGACGTACAGGACGAACAAAAACGATCCATTCATAAGTGGAAATGTGGAGCACTACACAGTAGTGTCTCCTGTATACTACTTTTTTCTGGATGAGCGTAGGCAACTGTAGTAGTTGGCACACAAGTTTTTCCTTCGTTAACGACTTACTGTGAAGAAGGAACCACCTTATTGGCAGCTGTAGGTAAAACAAGAAGCAACTTCCGAACGATGTCATCTACCGCGAGCTGAAGAGAAGACATTGAATAGCATTACAGAGTCGGAAAGGTATAATTGTGTTAAAGTGGGAAGATAAGGATATTTTAGTGATTTAAGTGGCTCATGGCGCTTCTGTTTTACCACAGCTCATAAAGGCCAAAGGTTGTTACAAACCGCTTCCAAGTAAAGGACTTCACATGTGTGACGATCTGAGCTGGTATCTAAGCAGTATTAATTCTGCGTAGGATATGGAGATTGTATTCTTTATAAATTCTAAAGCGTAAATTCTAAAGCAAATGGATCTAAAGCTTCGAGCGGTGCTCCATTTCATAGGTTTCGACTCAATGCGACAAAAGACCCACACCGACAAGGACTACTATCAACAGTTGTCTGGAATCATCGTGACTCTGAAGAAGGTAAAGGTGCTGAAACATTAGTCGAAAAAAGTTTAGCAGCAACCTCGTATAAACTAAGTGGTCCAAAAAAATATCAAGTCAGCGGTTTTATCCTTCCGGACAAGTGTTTTACTAATTTTTCTATCCCGGAATGATGGTAGGCTTGATGGGCGCGGCACGGAACCAGAGTCTCGGACGCATATAGCGCAGTTGTTAGAGGCGCCATGCATCAAACGCTGTGATACTTGATGAAGTCGAGTGCGTAGCACATTCGTCAGGGAATAACCAACGCCAAACGCTATCTATCTTTCATGATTACGACTTTGGTTATGAATATGACTCTATGTGATTATGAAATGTGATTATATGGGATTATGAATCATAGAGTTCATATTTTTTACACTCGTTCGTAAGCAACTCGTATTACTGCTTTAGGAAGAAACCGTGATCGATAGATCCTTTTTGGGAACTATTAACAAATGAAAGAGAACTAGTAAAATGAAGACGAACTTTGGGATTGGGCAACTCGTTTCCCTTGACGGATTTTGGTTTTTCAAGCTCCTTCAGAATGGTAAGGTGGTTTCTGGCGAATATGCGTAACTGTCCGAGAGTATCTTCCACATCGTGATGTCCTCGGTGTGGGCCGCTAATCGGCTTGGAGAAGGATGGCAACTCCTGATCTAAGAGGTTTCTGAAAGTAAACAACGTACAAAGTACAGATTTCAATGACTTTGGTCATTTTTAGGTCCATCCTTGACATCGCTTCATTTGTACACATTTTTTCTATTTTTTAAACTTTCGTCGTTCTGTAATTGAATATGATAATTCATAGGTAGGTACTAAAGTACATTATTCAGCTCTTATAAACGAAGTCACCTTTATACCGTTTTCATTACATTTGTTGGGAAACGACATTATGGATCGAAAATGTTTGTTAAGACAGGTGACATTCCTATTTTCATGTCTTAAAAAGGAGATTACATTCTTCTTGATGTTGATTTCACACAGCAAGTGTGAGCAAACTGCTCAGTGGAAAACGATAAAACGATAACTTTCAAAGGTGAAAAGAAGAGTGATGAAAGTGAGACTTCCAATTCCAGAGTCAAATGATATGAGAGAGAGTGCGATGAGGATTAACCCACTTCATGTCTCCTAAAACGTATGAATTTTAAGTCCCATGTATTTTTTACCTGGGGCCGATGTGCTTCGAAGAAAGAAGTGCTTTGGCTGGTACGACTCTGTCCACGGCTTCTATTATGGTTCCGTCAACCGAATAATCAGCAGTTATGGGGATCTAGAATTCCCAAAGTGTTAATTGTTTGTTTCGGAAATCGTTATGAAGCTGTGAATTCCAATTTGATTTTTCAATGATAGGGATAGGACCAACATGAAATATTGAATTCATCAGTGGAATTTACAGTTCCACGTATTATCTTAGTTTTCCTTCCGTTAATTATTAAAATATAGATCTACTGAACCGATGTGACTTTAAGAGCAAACTTCTCGAAAAATTTCAGCTAATATGAAGATTTCGATGTAAGCAAAAATTTTTTATGGATATAACTTCCTTCTTGACGGAGTCAGCGGATGTAGTATCAGTGTAGGCATTTCCTTTGATAGTCGCTGAAACAAGAAATTAATGGCACTGTAACGTAAGGAATGAGATTCTTGGCAAAAGGTGTGAATTACTGGATTGCTTGTGATAAACGCAAAATAACTCAGATTGAGTAATGGAGGGCAACAGAAAAATCCAAAAGATCTTAGAGACCTGTTGCTGATGAGAGAGGAACGATGACTGAGTCCTTGTTTGGTGTGTGCGATGCGTTTCGGAACATCGACTAAAGTTCCTCAATTAGTTGTGAGATCCATCATTCACGAGAATTTTTGCTTCCCTCTGAGTCTTCACGTAGCCTAATCATGTGGAACGTGGAAGTACATATGGGAACTTTATCAAATTAATAAAGTTGGAGTTATATTGGAAAGTAATGGTGGAAAACTCGTCCCATGAATATCTTTTTCGCTTTCGAAGGGCTGAATTCAGGGATCTAAGTACCTGCCTGGAGACAACAACGTCAATTATTTTGCTTGGCTGTTGTTGCTCATCTTATATTTCTTTCTTAAATCCATACTAAGAGAAAAAGAAATCGAACCTGCGATGGAAACGGGATTGGTTTTGAATCGGTGCTTCGAACTGGTAGAAGCAAGTTGGTGATGTTTAGTTCTTAAAACGAAAAAATTTCGATAGGTAGTGTTTCCTACAATTTTAATAAGTAATGATTCCCAATGATTAGCTTCGAAACAACTTTACAGTACCATTGACGGGAATGAGTGGAAGCAATGGATTCGTAGACGTCAGTGAATTCTGGTTCAGATTCAAAATTGCTGAAAGTGATAACAATCGACAACAAAAAGGAAGCAGAATCAAGAACTCGGTTCAAACAAAACCCGATAGTATGCACATATCCGAAGTATTGATGGATTACTGATCGATTGATTATTAATTAGCTTATTCGATTAGCTCCTTGGAACTTATTTGCTTTGTTTATTCAAAATTTTTAGACTGAAATGTTACTTTGTTTGTGGAAAACTGCACAGTTTTCACATTTCATCTTTGCAACCGCCCCAATTGTTTAACGGCTGGCTGTTGCCGCTGGTGTTTTTGTGTAGCAAACTACAATTCATTACAGGCGCTCTTCACCTGGCAGTTTCTCTAGAACTGGAAAGAGTTAGAGATTTCCATATGGAAGCACGGCTAAGTCTAAACCAGTGCGACGTCGCATTCTGCTAAGCTTGTCTTTGTCTTTTTTGCCAAAATCGCTTTGAAAAAGGGTATCCCACCCAAAGTGTGGTGTTCTTCGTATACTTTCTACAGCATTGATGGCCGAAAGGTAGCATGGGGTTTACTTCCGCTCCGTACCCGCTCGAATTACTTGGTGTTTAACCTTAACACTGATGAAGGGGACGATAGGCCACAGTAAACAATACGTTTGAGGGCGACCTGTCACCTAGAGCAGTCCTAGACACTGGCGCATGCTTATGCCTTACATTATCGCCAGTGCTGAAATTTGCCTTTATCTCGTCTAAAGATGCTTCTGAATAGTTACAAGATGAGATGCTAATTTGGATAACCTTGCTGTGGCATCGTTGTGAAGGTCTTCCTTAGTTCATCCGAATGTGGCCCAAATCCAGAAACCATAAGAGCGCTATAAAAACGGGACATATATTGCAAATATAATCCTCACTACACATATGTTCTGTTGCCAAGTCGAGAGGTTTGGATACTGCAGGGGAATGCATGAATTCTACAAGTAGAGATTTTCAGAAGATATAGAAATCCGAAAAAAGGAACAAAGAGTGGTAATCGAAGCTGTTACGAGAAACACGTAAAAATCCGTCATCCTGTAAATTTCCGACCTCGAAGAAACGTACTCAGTTTTGCGTGGGTATGGACGACGCTTAAAAGAAGTGGTCCAATCAAAGTGCAAAAAAATTACAAAAAAGGAAATTTTAATACTTACATATTTGAACGGCGAAAGCGGTGTAGTGGACATCGGTGGAATAGTAACGAGGCGAAGGGATACTCTGGACCTAGTCGTGCTCTTAGTGCTTTTCTTATTCTAAACAATACTATGACTATAAGAATTCCTACTTAAAGTCCAAATGGAGCTGGAAAAATTTCGAAAATTATTGATAAGTTTTTATATGCAGTTTTTTTTAGAGTTTTTTTTTACCTTGGGTTCTACGCCACTTGCTTCCTCTCTGGGGCGTTCTTTTCCATAAAGAAGCCGGTCATCGATAGGGCTGTACTTCACAGCCAACGTAGTACGCTGTGGCGGATGGGTGACGAAAAATGGGTCGACTTCCTCCACACCTTGGTCTTCATTCAAAAGTATGGATTCATACACTGAATTTTTCACGTTTAGTTTTTAGAATGATCTCAACATTTCTAAATTTCTGCAGGTTTTCTGCGAATCGGTTAATTCCTATTAATTTCGGCATTTTCGCCGGCTTTTTGTCTGGAAGAAAATCTTGCGCACAAACGTCGTATCGGTTAATCGAAACGAGGGACAGTTATAGTGTTCGAAATCCTTCATTGTGCTGTTCAGCATGAAATGTCTAATCTTGCAATTTAGGATATTGATTTAGACTGAGCAGAATAAACGAACGAAGAATTCAAGCATTATTTTTGTAAAAATTCAAACTTGGATGTAAGATCACAGAAAATGTTTGCAGTATCAACATTGCACTTTACTGTGGAAACGTCAACGAGTTTGAGGTGAAGCTCGAAGTATCGTCGTGGGGATGAGATGAGAGCACTGGGGAAGAGGTGGAGGAGTATGACGACGACCCACTGTCATTGTCGGTGACAATTTGAAGACATCAGTCGAAGCTGGTCATTAAAAGATTGTTGAGAACGTGTGAAAGAACTAGTAAGAATAAAGCAATAGAGCAACAACGATATTTGCAAAACTCAATCCTATGGCCGGTTTCGAAGCGCCCACTACCTGGCCCGGAGACTCACATCATGTCCGCTGCGCCACTGAGGCCCTTGTATTACGTTTGTCTCAGCCGGTTCCTTACTCTAACGGTGCCATTAGCAATCATTCGTCAAAGGGAAATTATCTGGAAGTCACATGTTGGCATTGAAGCCAGTTAAGCTGACACCGTAGTTGAAAGCACAATGGTATAACTTTTATCCAGTGCCCACTATTTTTTTTTTCACGGCAATTACTTTTCACACTTTCATGTGTTATGTAAAGTGCAACCACAAGGATGTCTGACATATGAGAAAAACTCGGAACCTCATTTAACAAAGTAAAGCCCTCGATTCTGGTCTGGGGTCTGGGTTTTGCAAATATCTCAGCATCGTTGTTGCTGTGTTTCAGATAATACCCTGCCATGAAAAAATACTGTGCATTATCGAGCTGAGAAGTCACAATAATCTAATGAATGGGTGCTGCACGAACTAAGTTATTAACAAAGAGCACACCGTTATGCAAATTGCTTAGAGCTTTTTTGCGCAGAAAATTTCTTCCCATTTTTCTTCCCATCGTAATTCGCACCTAGAATAAATTCTATGCGAAGAGAAACAACGTTCTTTGCAAGGTTACTCGCCAATGAGACATCGAAATGCTCGCCGAAACTAAATCTAACTCAGGATAGGGCTATGGTAAATTTTAAGCTTGGCACCTAGAATCAGCTATAATATTGTGGCAAAGATCGACAGAAATAGCTGAGAGACAGGCGAAACAAAGGACCTGCATGGTGTGGTGGTGAACGCGTTACTCCCCGGAGAGGATAATAGCGCGTTCGTTCACCACCATAGACACCTGTGGTCCAGAGTTTTGCAAATATCTCAGCAGCATTGTGGTTGTATTTCGCTTAGTAACCTGCCGCGAAATTAGTAGGCAGAAAATAAAAAAAAGGCATAACACTACTTCTTGAATCGTAACGTGTGCGACGAGCCTCGTATGATCGAGAAGGGTAGACAATGCATCAGTCTTGTTTTAAAACTGATAGCTCAAAATTTAGTAATTGGAATGTCTCAGTTTATAATAGTGTAGAAAAAAAGTTGATTCGAGAGGCTTTTGATTGATATTATCGAGTTTCCGAAAACTTTCCATTGCTTTAATATTCAGCTTGAAATTAGATATTTCATGCTAAACAACCACTGTTTGACTTCACATTAATGCTTAACAAGACGGTGCTAGTTTGTGGAAAAATTTCCAAATTCGTAACATGAATACTTAGTTATATTTAATAGTAACGTCTTCGTCCTACATCTCTTATGCCATGTCTATTATATGGGTATTGCCGAATATTCTACGCACAAAAGATCCATGAAATCAAAAATGGAACCTCAGTACCATAGTTGTCCATCTCTGATTTTCCGTTCACGTAATGAATTCCTTTTGTGACTCCTAATCTTCCATCCATAGGAGTGTAATTCACTTCCTGAGAGGTGTCGTACGCTGAGTGAAACAATAGATTAGGAACGAACTTCACTTCAGAAACAGCAGTTGATCCTGCCTTTTTCTCCGTTGCCACAGTTCTAACAAGAGATGGCAACGATCAGTAGCAACGTAGTTATTGAATTAATGATAAGTGGAATCGCTAGAAATAGAGGTCGAAGTATTGCAAAGAGGAACGGTAACCTTTGCCTTCGTCGTATCTTCGATGATTCCTGTGCACACGTGACCTGTGAGACTGGTGACCTTCCACGAGGACAACCTCGTCCTGAATGTCCTGAACGCCTAACGTTATTTACGCACATTGTTCTGCTCCTGTATTGCCATTTGCACGTGAATTTCAATATCTGTGCCACGAATCGCACTACCTGTCAATTTTCAGTTCTGCAGCGTTGAGATATGTGACCTGTTCAATGTGGTTGTGAAATATTAAATTATTATTTTTACTTAATATAACATGACCGCGTGTAGCGCAGTGGTCGGAGGCGCTCTGCAATACACATGGGAATTCCCGTGCCCCAGGCCCAATAAGCTCTCCAGCCCTCAGGGTGTGTCGGATTGCAACCACACGTAAATAGAAGGATAGAACCATTGGCTCGATACATCGGTAGGCCACCGCATATCACTATATTGGCCGGATATGCATTCGCCCACCTCCAACGATGCTTCGAATTCATGGTGCATTCCTCAGAGATAGATCAACGCCGAGAGGCTTTATTCTTTTTTGTAACATGACTCACAATTCCACATATTCCACAACTATGGATCCCGGCTTGAGGATTTTCGCCGTAGTCAGAAATGTTTTTGAATGCTTTCGATTTTTCCTGGAATCCCGAGATAGCAGAAGCGGATGCCACAGTGGTAGTGATGTCCGTCATCACTAGCATGGTGCTAGTTCGATTCCGCTCTGGGCCAACCAAGCCTCTCATCTTTTTGGCGTCGGGAGATTGGTAGTGGTCTTCTTTGGGAAGAAATTACTCTTTGCAATCCAATTAGAAACGCTCCAGCTCGGCTATCTCAGGACTCCAGAAAGAACTGCTCGACCTGCATTCTATGACATTTAAGATGAAATGAAAATCCTAAAGCAGCAACCGAAGCTACACGTAAAAACTTGGGAGGTCTTCGTGGGCGATTAATGCGAGGAGACGAACTGGATGTGAGAAATGTTGGGATCCGCGCAGTAGATGTGAAGACGTATAAAATAAAACAAAATAAAATAGATGGCGTCTGAATGCGAATTAGAAGCAAAGCAGTCTGGTACCAATTTTCCGACCTTTAGTAGGCTTAGTGGGTCTGAGGCGTGGTCGAAGCAGGTTGACTCGGGTAGGTGGGGAGGCCATGGAATGAATATTAAATTGTTGAACTGATTATATGTGTGGTGCGGCTGTGAACACTGCGCTGATATACAACCACAATGGCGATGAGATATTTGCAAATCTCCAGACTGCAGGTGTCTGCGGTAGAGAAAGAACGCACTGTTACCCTCTCCGGGAGCTAACGCGTTCACCACCACACCATGTGGGTTTCTCGTTTCGCTACCATAGAAAAATTTTAGTAGGCAGCACATAAAAAGTTAACCCTGCGCTGGCGCCCCAAGCTCTCCTACATATTGATGCTTCCTTTGATATGAGTGAAGCCGTTTGAATGTAGTCTTTGTGAGAATTACTACATTAAGAATAACCGCCTCAGAGAGCCTCTGTTGGAGATTGGTGTTCGAAATCTCGAGTTTTACAGTTGAAATTTCCGGCGTTACATTCAGTAGGATAACTTCATTGATTTCGTTGTCTAACAATAGGCACCTTTAAATAAAATCGTGCTCTTAAATATGGTGAGAACTTAAATAGTTAAGCAGTTCTCATGCTTGTTTCATTGTGTTGCGGCTGACAACCACCAATTTGGTCAGATTCGTGCACGAATTCGTCCATGGCTTGAGGATTTGTAAATTGGCTTGAACTCCATAGGCAACAAGCCTATGCGGTTATCGAAAAGATCAGCCTAGCCTTCGACGGTTTTCTTTGAAGCTGTTTCAATTTTCTCCGGATCTCGTCCACTTTCAATCTCTTCTTGCCTCGTTATGTGACTAGGAAATTTAAGAAAAAGATGGTCTTAGTTTAAGAACACTCGGTGTTTAAAATACAGCAAAGAACATCTCGAAAAACAAACAACGATTAAAATGAAGTGCGCCAGTTTGTAAATAAGTACATGGAACAAGACTTTCGAGATTTCAGTTTTAATAGATGTTTCGTGATGACGCGCAGTACACGCTCTTTCCATCTCAATCCTGTCGCGGTGGAAGCACATGTACTATCCTCATAAACAAAAACGAATTGGCTTAAAAGGGATTTTTCTTCCCTTTGGAAAGCATCAATAACAGATTGGTGCGTGTGGCGCAGTGGTCGAAGATGCCCGGCAACGCATGCGTAGAATCGATCCCCACGCCCATGGGGTCCATCCCTCAGGGGTCGGCAAATTGGTACCAGACTTGTTTGGGAGTATAAGAGCACTAGGCCGATACATCGGTAGGTCACAGCGAGTCATCGTAAAGGCCAGATATGCATCCAAATTACGTAGTCGAATGCATGGTGCATCCCTCAGGGATTGATTAACGCCGAGAGTTTTATCCGTTATCCTTTTATCTTTGGAAAGCATGGCTTGGTGATAAGAAAATGCACAAAGGGTAATAAAAAGAAACCATGTACAGTCCTAAGTTACTACGTCGATACGAGAGGGTAATCTTTGTAGCCAAACAACTACCGCTACCGTTCTTTATCCATAAATCGTCTGATAGGAAAAAACTTGCCTAGTAAAGAAACGGTTATAATTAGTGTTCAAGGCATTCCTTTGAATATAATCTAGTGAATGTATGTTTCTGCTGTCTTCAGGAAAAGTTTCAACGCACTAAGCATTACATTCCAATATTTTTGATGAGAAGACGTGAGATCGTTATTCAGCGTTCAATTAACTTTGGTTGTTCAGAGTCCAAGCATTAGTTCACTTTGATGGCGAAGTATAACTCACGGCTAACGCTCAACACAATTGTATGGAAAATTTGTTCGAGTTTGTCAACAGCCAAAGAAAATAGCTGTAGAATAGCTGTTATAGCTGTTATAAAACCAGCTTCCATCAAAATGCTTCCATTTTAGACATAGGAGCAAAACGTGGCACGACACTCGTAAGAGGGATAAATACAAATAGTGCTCACAAAATAGTGTTCATCGTTTCCATAATTCCCACAACATATCAATGGCCATTAAACGTTAGGGCACCGATAGAAGCAGTAGATTTGCCACAGAATATTTTTCCGCTAACATTTTTCATTATAGTTTTGCTTAAGTTTTACCCTAATTTACTGTTACGACCGTCCAGAGAGCATCACATGTTAGTCCATTCTAAATTTGATATAACTTCTAAACACTATTTCACACATAAAAATTTATATCTTGAAAGATTTTCTTCAATACGTGAAGTTGAGCGTACCGAATTGGTCAAGTGTAGAATGGCAGCAATCAGAGCTATCGAATGAGCTACCATGAGTGGAGGTGCTAGCGTAATTTAAGAAAGGATGAATTGGTCAAGGAAGTTGAGCGGGAGTCGATCTGGAATATAACGTGATTGCTGCTGGTCATCGCCGTCTAAAGCAAACGAATATGAGAAAAGCTTGCGCGATCATACCGATTAACCGCGGATCAAACACCTTTAAGGATGATTGGAAGCGAAGAGAATAAAGCAAACTTTTTTTTTCAATTTTACTTCGACATCACTTTGAAAAATTGGTAGTACATCACTTTTGGTTTTACTGGTTATCTATAGAATTCTCAGTGGTTTACGACCTCACTTTAGCTACAGTTGCTCCTTGGCCTGCGACGTAAAGCTGGGTTTGGGATTATCCACAAAATAATCTTCAGAGCTGGGATAAAACAGTTTAACATTTTTATCCAAAAGATCATCAAAAATTAACGCCATCCTGCGAGTGACCTAGTCGCAAAGTAGCGAACTAGTCTCCGACATACAAAAGGCCCCAACTGCATACAGTGACGACCTGAAAAAGCTCTTGCACTAGTATGTTTAGATTCAAACGAAAAATAATCTTAACGGATTGGAAAGTTATTAGTGAAATGAAAATTGTACTGATACAACACGATCTTTCCTGAAGACGAGCCGTTCAAGTATCCATGTATCAACAGGCTACATTTTTTAGATAAATGATCCGTATCCACCTCTCTTGTGAATCCACGCATCTAAGCACTTCTCCCATTTGTTCTGTTTGACTGCAACTTGAGGCTCTGTAGTATTCCTTTATTGACATGCTGAATGCTGGTCGTTTTTATCATAAAACTTGTGATAATCGTGCTTAAAGACTTAGATCGTTAGCGCAGGCATTTGGTGGGCTTCATGGTCGGAGAAAATTTGCTGCCTTTCGGATCGACTTCATTCAAAATGGCAGTAATTCTGTAATAGCCGCTAATCCCAATTGTTGAGCGGCAGTTGGATGTAACAGGTCGAATCATCAAGGATGTTCAGGTTTCGAGAATTAGTGTGAGACCGCTCGTCGTTGGCTAACAGCGAAAAACTCCACGAAGTACGGTTTCGTGAGCAATACCTTAAAGCATAACTCCTATCAAACACTCCTTTCTTGCTTTTTTTTAATATTAGACTTTTTCTAGACAACTGGATAAAGAGTGGGCCCGCGTAGCGTGATGGTTAGGGGTGCACCGCAATACAAACGTAGTCATTGGTTCAAACACGGCCCTGGGCTTCTTAAGTTGGTTCAATCGCAGCTTTCCAAGTCTTCCACCCTTTCGGATTCGAAAAATTGCTACCAGGTTTGTCTGGAAGGATAATACATTGAGATGACAGATTGCTAGGCCACTTTAAGTATTGTGTAGGCCAGATATACATCAGTGGCCTCCAACGATGCTTGGTGAAGTTGAGTGCATCTTTTTTTATCCTGGAACAGGACTACCACTGCTGTGCATAGAGGCGAAATTCTATCTTAATTCTTAAATTCGCATACGTGTCCGTTGTTTTAAACGCATTCCTAAGACAGCCAATCCTTTGGCGGTGTCTGTCTATGGAGAGTTATTTGCAAAGAAAATAATCATTTAGTCCATAGTACCCGTGCAAACTAAAAATTCTCAATGGTGCTGAGAAATTTATAAAATCGAGGAACGCAGCTGTCTGTGATGGGGATCGAACATGCTATTACCCTCTCCACTAAAGCGTTCACCAACACACCATGGGGTTTTGCCTTTCTTTCGACCGTGTTTAGACCTTCAGCGTGTCTTTGGTCCTCAGTTTTGCAAATATCTTAGCATCGTTGTAGTTACACCTTACCATTTCACTACACTTGCCATGAAATGAAGCTTAGGCAGTGAGTAAAAAAGTGACTAGAAGTTTCTAATTCTTTTTGGATGGCGAAATATTTTGATACAGTAGAGCTCATCTTAGTTTTAATTGCCTATACGCACACATTAAATCAATCAGAGAGGTGAAATCGATGAAAGAATAGTACCGTAATGAAACTACACAGAATTCGTGGTGAACTGAATTCTTCATTCATTCTGGTACTTAAATCTTTTTTTAAAATAAAGCACTCGAAAAAAAGTGCTAGGATGTAAGTTCACAAAGAAATGAACGGAAAGTGGGGCCAGCCTGTGGCGCTGGTCATCTTAAGCAGTCCGAAAATCGTCGCTAATTTGCGTTAGAGGCGAGCTAACAGAGCGTAGAGATGCAAGCATGTAGTGATCACTTGCAGAGTTCTAGTCCAGATCTAGAAAGGGATAAGCGGAGAGGTGACGAGAATCTCCACTCTCGAGAAATCCTTTCAAAAATCACCCGACTGATCTGGTTTTGACTGTTTATCGTGCTTTAACGACTATACGTGAGTCGTAAATACGAAAATCACTCATCCTGCGAGAAAAAGCATGGCCTATGATCGGAAATCGGTCTAGTAAAAACGTGGCCATCGAATAACATCTCTATCTGTAACTTTGGACATTTATAAATAGAAGAGACCACGCTGCAAACTAGTTACAACCCTACTTACTTGGATACTTGGATGGCCCGCCCTCACTGGTTTTGCGGCTCCCAGCAATAATCTCCATCTTTCGAAGGTTTGCTGGCATGGGCATTGTGGTTCCCTGGAGTCCCGAGATCGGCCTGGTAAAGTCTGTTCCAGGTCGTCACCACTGCAGGTAGTCGCCGTCCTTGTGAATCAGAGGGAGATTTGCCACCATGCGACTAGTTTGATACCAGGACTGTGGTGGATTCGGTTAATGGTATACTCCTAGTTAGGCTTCCTAATAAAAACCCTAGTTGATCAATTATTACGGCAAATCGAGTTTTTGCAAGAAGTTTTTACTACTTGGCTTTCGATACCATTTCGTAATGTAGCCGCTTTCTGATAGGTTAATTTGCACGTTCAGAAATGGAAGCCAGTCTTCTTTTGGTTTCTCTCGGGTGAATTTAATATACTCTGACTGTGTGTTCAACAACTCGAAACATCTGTCGATTTCTTCTTGCGTTGAACAAATGACCAAACAGTCATCTATATATCTACAGTAAAGTAACGGACCGAAGTCGATTACTGGCGCTTCCACCTCGGACATGAATGCAATGGCAAGGCTTGGTGCCAGTCGTTGTCCCATTGCCAGCCCTCTCATTTGTGCGTAATACCTCCCAGACCATCTGAAGATTGAGCACTTTAGGCACTCCTTTAAGAGTATCATCAACTGCTGAATGGAGAAGCCGTACATGTTTATTGCTCCTTCGTGTTGTATAAGGAGCTCGTTTATGGCTTGCATAGCGGAGCCATTCGACACGTTCGTATAGAGGGCAGTGACGTCGAAGGACTCCACCACGTACGCGCTGTTGGGTTGCGCATTACGTAGACGACCCAGGAACATTTGGGTGTTCGTTAGATGAGCTGGAATGTATTTCAACAACTGAGTAAGTATTAGGGTTATTAACCACGTTATTCTATCCGTTGGCCCGTCCACGCAGCTAATGATAGGTCTAACCTTAAATAACGATGGATCGGTAGACACGAGATCATCGCTGGATACTAACTTGTGGGTTTTGATAAAAAGTACAGGACGGGACATGTTGGTAAGTCAATTTTAAGATGAGAGATAACTGATGGTTTTAACCCAGCCGCTCTTGCCGCTTTAACCAATTCGCTGTTTAACTTTCGGTATTGACTTTTAAATTCCTTTTCAGACGACGTACGATAAAGGGAAGCATCTTTAAGGTGCTTTTCCGTTATCTCAACATCTAACTGATGGGGAATTACAACGAACTCTCCACCCTTATCACTAACCGATCGTCTTATGTTTTTCGATCTTATCAGCTCTCGTACCTTTCGCATACCACGTTTTTGTATTTCAGTGAGGTTGGAGCAGTATCTCTTGGCCCGATAGTGATTAAGGACTTTGAAAGTTTCATTGGTAAAGGTCCAAAATTTCATGTCAACCTCATTACTGGGCTCTTGTTGTCTAAAAAACGGTTGAGGAAATGGCTGTACTGGTATTGCCTCTACTTTTTGTTGTTTTTGTTTAAACTGCTCAATCTTCAGATGGTCAACGGGACAACGAATGGCACCAAGCCTTGCTATTGCATTCATGTCTAAAGTGGAAGCGCCAGTAATCGACCTTGGTCCGTTACTCTACTGTAGATATATAGATGACTGCTTGGCCATTTGTTCAACACAATCTCTGAACGTGCAAATTAAGCTATCAGAAAACGGCTACATTACGAAATGGCATCGAAAACCAAGTAGTAAAAACATCTTGGCTTATTACCTCTCCTCTCACCCCTCTCACACGAAAAGAACGCTCGTGAGAAACATGTTTCGAACAGCTACCAGCGTGTGCACAGGAAGACAACAGAGAGAGGAGTCCCGGAACTTGGCGCGGCAAATAGCCATTTTTAATGGCTACGAAACTATAGCTCGAGATAGGAGTAGAGGAAACCACAGGTACCCTAACGATAACTCTAGCGACAATAAGGTCTCGTTTATGCTGCCCTTCATTTCAAATGAAGTAAGTGCAGCTATAAAACACTGTTTAAAAAGGGCCGGTATAGAGAATTCGGTAACGATAATTGAAATGCCACAGAGTAATCTAAGACGCAAACTAGTTCGTAACCGCCTATACGACCGTCTATGTGCAACGCAAAACAGCATAATTTGCCCCAGTGGTAGAGACGGTGACTGCATGAGTTCGGGTACAGTCTATCTGATCTCTTGTAAAGCGTGCGGGGACGAATACGTTGGCGAAACGGGTAGACCAGTCTGCGTACGTATAAAAAAACACCTAGTCGGCAAACGTTGACCAAATCTTTAACGTTTTGTTTTCTGCCTTCTATAATTTTCATGGCAGGTTACTAAGCCAAATACAACCACAACGTTGCTGAGATATTTGCAAAACTCTGGACCGCAGGTGTCTATGGTGGGGAACGAACGCGCTATTATCTTTTCCGGATAGTAACGCGTTCATTCCCCACCATAGACACCTGCTGTCCACAGTTTTGCAAATAACTCAGCGTACGTTGTGGTTGACAAAAATACTCCACTNAAATCTTTAACGTTTTGTTTTCTGCCTTCTATAATTTTCATGGCAGGTTACTAAGCCAAATACAACCACAACGTTGCTGAGATATTTGCAAAACTCTGGACCGCAGGTGTCTATGGTGGGGAACGAACGCGCTATTATCTTTTCCGGATAGTAACGCGTTCACCACCACACCATGCGGGTCCTTTGTTTCGCACGTCTCTCAGCTATTTCTATCGATCTTTTTGCCACAGCAATCACCCGTCAGCGGGGTTGATCTGGGGAGCGCAAATCGGCATAGAACCCAGTTAAGCCGTGGCTGTAGTTGAAATCACAATGTTTAACGTTTTGTTTTCTGTAGAAGTAGCTGAGAGACAGGCGAAACGAAGGACCCGCATGGTGTGGTGGTGAACGCGTTACTCCCCGGAAAGGATAATAGCGCGTTCATTCCCCACCATAGACACCTGCTGTCCACAGTTTTGCAAATAACTCAGCGTACGTTGTGGTTGACAAAAATACTCCACTAGGCACGCATAGGACGCAGAGACATAACTGAGAAGATTTTGAAGTAGGGGTTACGATCCTTGCGCAGGAATCTAGAACACAAGCGCGCAAAAATTCTAGATGCATTCTGGTTTAATTCCAAGAATCCGAAAATGAATCGCAGGGAGGAATGCCTCGTTATCAGGCGTGATATTGGGCAGTATATAAGCCTGTTATTTTGATGAGGGGGGCACAATACGATTCTGTGTGAACCCTGTGCGGTTGGTTTCCACGTGACATAGTGGAAGACTCATAGAAAGCCGTGAGTGTGCAAAGACTCTGTGCTGAATGTGGTTGAAATTTTGGTTAAGCATTTTCTCTGTTTGGTCATGGAGGTGTTTGACCGTGTAGATTGTAGTCAACTTGACCTTTCCAGGCTCTGAGCAAGGCGAAATCCGCCGAAACGTCAGCTTGTACGTAAATAAAGAAATAAGGTAACACCTCGTGTTAGCTGAACAGAAGTAGAAAGGATTATCCAATCAATGCCGAGGTTAATAGAAAGTCGGACTTGAAATTAATTATCCTACTTAGCGTAGGCTGGTCTCCCATTGGAAAAGATCCGCATATTTTCGTGATTCTTATTTTAGATGTTAGAATCTTGTTCACGGTTAGTTATGGCACTTGAAAGTTGTTGTTCGGAATCAGCAGTTCTTTTTTCAGCAAGCAATTCAGAGAAGTCAAAAAAGATCATTTAGTAGAAAGATCGAAGTATTTGAAACCACTAGTTAATTAATTCCAGTTTCCGGGAACGCGTTACTCTCCGGAAAGGACAATAGCGCGTTCGTTCCCCACCATAGACACCTGCGGTCCAGAGTTTTGCAAATATCTCAGCAACGTGGTGGTTGTATTTCTCTTAGTACCCTGCCGCGAAATTATAGTAGGCAGAAAATGAAAAGGTATAACACTGTAATTCCAGTTTTGTTCATTTTTTTCATTTAATGATCTGAAAACTATTGATTCAAAGGATCTGATGAAGATAACAATATCGGTGTCGATCGGTCGACCCAGACAACATCTACCGGTCGACCTGAGCAGTATCGGCGATTGCGGGAAGACATTTTCAAGAAGCTTACCATCTTGCTGTGAAACGTTCTTGCATCTTTGCGTTCATCAGCACTGAGCAATCTGTAGTTATTCTAATGTTTGTAGTAACGACTTTTCCCATTTATTTGAGTCACTCCAAAGTTATTACGCTTTTCTATTAGTAAAAAAAAGTAATAGAGAGTTTTGGAACATTTAAGCGCTTTTGTGTGTAACGTTCCAACACTAGTCGACCCGCTGAAGGTTTGTATACTCAGAACGCGTAAACCTCGACTCTGTTCTTAAACGGTGGTGAAGAATCTTCAATCGACATCGCAATGCGGAAACTCGATTTGTTGTAATAATTGACCAACTAGGAGCACTTTCGCTGTCAAAGGCGCCACTTGGCGTCTCTTTAACCGATAAACCTTCATCTTCGTTCCTGTTTAGCTACGTTATGCTTGTTGTTTATCGCTCCATATCGAGTTGCCTTTCTTCTGCCCTTAATTCCCTGCTCGAACCACTTTCAAAAAACCAAGTGCCTGGAGTCCACACTTGATTTCGTGCCTGTTTATCGGAGCATAATTACCTGTGACTCTAAGCTGATCGCATATTGTCTTCCTATAGAGACACATTCTTAGAATAGAAGGCATTTCTTAAATTACAACTCATTGACTAAAATACATTTATGCGCTTCAGGTCTGTCAGAAATTTGCACACGTTCGATTTTAGTAGTTTAACAGTAAGTGGCATATTTGCTAACTAACGAACTAGTTTTTTTCACTGGCTAAATCGTAGGCTCTACAGAGTTGTCATGTGACCAGCGAAATTCGTCTTAACTCTGACGCTGACATTTCTCGAGCTGCCAGCACCCCTATATTTCTCCGTTTTGAATCGTAACCTGGCTCCGACTTACCACATGTTGACGTCATTCTGATTTTCATTCACGTCTCGATTGCTGATTTTTGACACTGGTGAAGTTTCCCAATGTGTTTCTGAAACGTCGAATTTTCATTCACTTTTGAATAAATTTTTTGCGTTGGGATCGAACGCTTTGTTTTTCTTTGAATTCTGGTGTTGAAATCGGACTTCCATTTTTGCATTCATAATAGTCGCATTTAGTTCCATCTAATTGCTTAAAATAAGTGATAGTCTTCTAGGAAGACCATATCGGTTCTACATCGCGACGTTTTCCTTCGAAAACCTCCCTCAGCAGAGGATACAGAAGCCGCAACAACGAACATTGCCAGAGTGTGCAAGGTTAGTAGCCCGTGAATACAAACTAGGAAGGCTGAAATTCTTTCTTTCCCATATTTTGCTCTCAGCTTAGTAGCAACTCTTCTTTCTGCTGAATTTTTCCTGATAATCAAGTTTTTGGCGTCCTTTGATGTTTTGTGCAGAATGTTTAGTGATGTGTTTGAAAGTTTATTCGTCTAGTGCTTGTAAGTTATGTACGAGTCATACTACATTGGGCAAACACCACTCTCTTGTACGTTCTTCCTTTGAAGCTCGAAGAGAGGTTCAAGCCTATGGTTTAGACAACCATACCCTCAATGCGATCGGGATCCGTGGATTGCTGATATAGGATGGTAGTGATATAGGATGACCTAACCTTCATGACCTAAACAGATTTATAAGTTGATGGCGAAGCAAGACATAATCCCATGAAAGTTAACTTCATTTTTGCTACTTTGCTTACTGTAACAAATTTTTCAATGCTTGTTGGTAAGCTTTGGCTGAAAATCCCTGTCGATTACAGCGACGATCACTTGCGAAAGAGGTACCATCGTATCATGCGGACTGTTTTTCTGCTCGCCATCCTCGTGGGTCTCACTTCATCTGCAACCATTGGTGAGCTCTTTGAAAGAATCGGGTACGTTTTAATGGTGTGGACATCTCGGAGGGCATCGCAATTCAGCTATTCACTCAATCAAGTGTTCCATATGAAGGCAAAAGGCTAGCTTATTTCATAATTCAGTATTGGTCATCTAAGCGTTGTAGGGCATAGTTATTTCTCGATAAAACTAGACGTAAGAGATAAGTTGAGAACTTAACGAACTTATGTGGGAAAGCCTTTGTTCCATCGCCATAGGGGTTTGCGCAGCTTTTTTAAGATAATAGTTCAATTCTACACGGGCTTAGGATTAATATTCTTAAAAATTTAAAAGCAAAATTCAAATTTTTTAAGTTTCTAACGCAAACGCGGCAGCTGAAAACCTTGCAGATCACTCGCCGATTTCTTGATAAGGACACATGACGTTGTTACTATTTATTTATACACAGAAGCTGACCTTCTGGCCCATTTCGCTTTCTTCAGATCATGGAAAAGTCAAGTCATCTGCAACATGGTCAGCCAAACATCTCCATAACTTCAACAGAAAAAACCACGACACCTAGATTTTAAATGCATTGAAAATTAAGCAGCTTCTTCATGCACTCACCCTTTCTAAGAGTCCACTGAGTATTCCGCCTGGCGACTAGCCGCACACTGTTCACATGGCTGATTAATGCGCCCCTCTCGCGTTAAAATACCAGCTTCAGATATTGTGTAAGACCACGAGTCAAAGCATTCCTCCCTACGGTTCATTTTTGGATTTGTGCAACTTATCCAGTATACTTGAAAGGCTTTTCACACTGAAATTTTAGATTCCTGTGCAAGGATTACAACTTTACTTCAAAATGATCCTCGTTATGAGTCTTTGCCCTCTCCTCGCTTAATAGTGTTTCTTTAGGTTTTACGCTTGCCGTCTAGATGTTCTTTTATACGGACACATTGGGTCTACCCGTTTCGCCAATATAGTCGTCCCTGCACGCCTTGCAGGAGATCAGGTACATCGTGCCTGAACTAACGCAAACGCCATATCTACGTTAGGGAAAATTAAGCAAGCTTGCGTTGTGCACAGACGGTCATTCAAGCGGTTACGAATTAACTAACGTCCTAAAGGGCTCGTTGATATTTCAACCACTGCTACCGATTTCTCCAGACCGACTCTTTTTAAACGGCGTTTCGTAAAAAAGGATAAAGCTCTCGGCGTTGATCAATCCCTAAGGGATGCGCCATGCATTCGACCTCATTAAGCATCGTTTGAAGGTGATTGAATGCATACCTGGCTTTTACAATAACTTCCGGTGGCCCACCGATGTATCAAGCTAGTGCTGCTATCCTCCCAGACAAGTCTGGTACCAATTTGATGGCCCCGGGAAGATGGAAGGCTTGATGGGCCATAGGAGCGGGGATCGATTCCACGTTTGTGTTGCAGGGTGCCTCCAACCACTGCGCCACAGCGTTTTATATCTGAGATTATTTCGTTGGAAATGAAGGGTGGGATAAAAGGAACCTTATTCACGGCAGACCAATCCTACAAGTGTGTGGTTCTTCGTCTAAACCTATCCCAAGAAGCTGCATCCTCTCTCATCATTCATCCTTCTCCTCTCTTCTCGTACCTACACTTGTGGCTACCGAAATCATGTTTATTATAGGCGCCTATTTTGTGTGTCAGGGTGAGAAGAAAGGTAATGAAGCATTTTCGAATAGTTTAATTTGAACTTTCAGAAGTAGAAGCCAGTTATCAGGCTGTTCAGAAATAAACGAGCGTTTTTAACACTATTATTCAAAATGTCATAACATGCTTCAAATAAAAGTTTATTGTTTAGGAAAGATAAAAGCCATTAGAATCTGCACATTTTTGCCAATGAGGAACAAGTTTATTTATTACAATCACTTAAAATTCTGGAGTTCTGGAAGTAATGACGTCGTTGAAGGAGTTTTTTGCATCATCGTGGATGGTGAAGCATTTCTCACTTAGGAAGTTGTCAGGAGGCTTGAAGAAATGGGATTAGTTGGGCGAGAGGTCTAGTGAAAATGGCGGATGAAGCAAAGTTTAGTAGCCCAACTCGTTCAAAAGCACTTGTTCCACAACGTGAGGCCGGGCATTGTCGTGGAGAAGGATTGGTACTTCTCCGTTGACTAATACCGGCGTGGACGTATTTTTTGTAACAGTAGCCTTATGTTCGGTGAAATATTTATAGTATTAATGAACGTCAAATTTTCAAACGAATGCCATATTGATCAAAAAGGCTACTCACCGTGCTGTTACGAGTGGGGACCCGCTCAAGCGTTGTCCAGCTGGGCTCGCGAGCGAGACTCACCCAGGTCAAAAAATCATTGTTAAATAAGACGCCGCCAGATCGAGTGTTAAAGTGAGGCATTCGTCTTTCCTATTCAACCTTGGATCTTTGAAATTTAACCAAAACGCCTCAAGAGTCTTGCGCGTTGGTGTTTTTGATTCCTGAGCTAGGATGCGCACAGTCACCTCGAAATCATTGCCATTGGCGCTTTTGTGCTCTATATGTACCCTGAGCAGTGCTCTGTCGAATTTTAACTTTCCCATTTAGGTGTTCTTTTATGCGAACACAAAACGGTCTACCCGTTTCCCCAACACATTTCTGACCGCAAGTCTTAAACGAGATCAAGTATATTATACCTGCAATCCCCGTCTCTCACGTTAAGACAGATCATACAGTTTTGACAGCTGCGCAAACGATCATAAAGAGGATTGCAAACTAGTTGGCGGTACTAGGTGGCAGGTCAATAACCGCCATATAATTTTCAAGTCCACTTTTCTTTAGACGCTTTTTAATGGCGTTTGATATGAAGGATAGCTTAAAAGAGATCTTATTTAGGTTTAAAACGTTATTTTGGAAAACAATCCTACCCTTTGGTCTGACCCGAGTGGCTTGTGTTTCGTAGCCACTGGAAATGGCTATTTTTCGTGGCAGATTTAGCGATTCCTTCCTTTCCCCTTCTCCTGTGCACACATTTTTAGCCGTTCGGTGTATGTTTTTGAAGAGTGCTTTTAAGCTACCCTTCACATGAAGCGAAATAAGCTACGCCATTAAGACGTGGCTAAGAAAAGTGGTTCTGGAAATTTCCGGAATTGCCTTTATGATCGTTTTGCAGCTCAGAAAACTGTAGTCCAAACGAGGAAGGCGGGGATTGCATGAGTTCAAGTACAATATGCTTGATATAGAAAACGGGTAGACCGCTTTGTGTCAGCATAGAAGTTCGCCTAGATTGGAAAGTCAAAATTCGTGAAGGCACTCTTCTAGGTACACATACGGCTTAAAAGCACGATGGCGATGATTTTGAAGTGACAGTGAGCATCTTAGCGCAGGAATCTAAAAACACCAACGCGTAAGACTCTCGAGGCGTTTTGGATAAATTTCAAAAATCCAAAGATGAACCGGAAATACGTATGTCTCACTATCACACGTGACCTGGCACCTTATTTCAAGATGATATTTTTATTCCTCCACGGAACCCCCTCATACGGGGGATCTCGAGCAGGTTAGTCGCGAGGCTACGTGGCACGTCCATAGGTGGCAGGTAGGGGGTGGACCAAAAGCGGCCTTCGCTTCCCTGAGACGCAAGTGGATCCAGGAGATGGACTCCCTGTTTCTGCTGCACCTATTTGGCACATACTTTCTGTATTTCCTAGGCGTATCATGCATGCGTGTGTGGGTGCGTTCTCGCTTGTGCAGATTGTATTCTACGAGTCAATTCGGCCAAAATCCTGCAATCAAGTGACATGGAAGTGTATTGGAGGGGGTTAGAAGTCGCCTCCAACAAATAAGCTCCATGTCCTCTCTGGGAGAGCCTGGCAAGATATCCGTGAGTATACCCAGCCCTCACGTTCAGAGCCTAGCAAGCTATACGTGGGAATCAAAATGGTAAACACAGTAAAAGAAAAGTCGATTTCATTCCGCTGAACCCGAAGGAGCCCCAATCTCGCAGCGTTGGGCAGGACGAGTACGGAGAGGCTGCTAAAGTCTCGGAGCCAATGGAAGCTGCCTGGATTACAAAGAACAAAAGCGACGATCTGTACCTATAATGCACGTACACTTGCAGCATCCGAGTTTTCGATAGAAGACTTGCTCATGCAAGCAAGAACGATAAGGTACGACGTCATCGGCCTGGTTGAGAAGGGACGACGCCACCCACTCAACCCCGCCTGTGACATCAGAGAAGAACTGCTCCTCGAAACATGCGACAACAGAGGAGTCCGCGGGTCGGCGTTCTCGTCAACACGAGCTTGTTCATGAAGATCGATTCATTCGAACAACTTAGAACCCGCATCAGACGTTTACGATCAAGAAGACGTGGATCAATTCCGGCTTTGACAATCTTCGTCGTTTACGCGCCGACATCAAGCTATGACGAA
The DNA here is from genome assembly GCA_900624975.1 of Angiostrongylus costaricensis. NCBI lineage: Eukaryota > Metazoa > Nematoda > Chromadorea > Rhabditida > Metastrongylidae > Angiostrongylus > Angiostrongylus costaricensis. The sequence goes on from UYYA01004609.1 coordinate 49,215, forward strand.
GAAGTCGAAGCGTTCTATATGGACTTGGAGAAGTTCTACAGAGAAGGCCATACATTCTTCAAGTTCATCATTAGAGATTCCAACGCCAAGATTGGACCAAGAAGAACGACTGAAGAACGTCACATTGGGGCCCACGGATTAGAAAGGAACGAAGAGGGTGAGCGGCTATCTGAGTTCCTCATGGCGACCAAGACTATCCATGGTAACTCGTAACTCCAGAAGCCCCACCCTCAATGCTGGATGTGGGAGTTTCCTAATGGAGAATACCATAACGAAATAGACCACATCATAGTAAATAGATGGTTTTGCCTAACCGATGTCGCTGTTGTCCCAAAATTCTACACGGGATCAGACCATCTCCTCCTCCGTGCAAGAATTTATTTCTCGGCGAAAGGAGAGAAAGCCGCTAAATTCAAAAACCGAAGTCCCAGAACCACCATAAACTCGGACTTATTCAATTCATTAGTCGGCTGTTGGGAAGATGCCGTTGTCGACGTCGACGAGTAATACGATCGGCTCATTCAACATTTTCACGTTAGCGCTATGAAGTCTGAGAGTTCGAAAGTCACAAAAGACGTTTGTCTCCAGAAACACTCGAGCTGATACGCCAGCTTGGAATCGCACAAGTTGCTGGCAACAGCGAACAAACGTCCGAACTTGTAAAACAGTGCAGACAGGCGATAAAAGAAGATCTTAAACAGAGAAGAGCAGCAGTAATGGTCGAAGCTGCAGAGGCTGGAAAAAGCATTCGCGAAGCCTACCCCGAAGCCTCGGCAGTTACAAGACCAAAATGATTGCACTCGAACGCCCAGACGGAACAGTTACAGCGTCCAGAAAGGCAATGGAGAAAATCACTCACGGATACTACTCGGATCTCTTCGATAGCCACGTCCACCTTCCGTCAAATGAAATAAAGGAGGATGGATATGTTGTACCACTGGTTCTCTTTTCCGAAATCCGATATGCCATTTCGTCGGTGAAAAAACGAACAGCACCAAGTCCGGACAGGATAAGATCAGAATACCTGAAGAACCTTCCTTCAGTCCTCGTAAACACACTGGCTCTGCTCTTTACACATCACCTGTCTGAATGCAAGGTCCTACTCAGTGGAAAGCCAGCAAGGCCGTGCTATTTTTCAACAATGGTAACATCCACGATATCCGCAACTAGCGGATCCTATCTGCTTACTGTCTGCCTTCTACAAACTCTTCACTCGAATTGTCCTAAAGAGGACTGACAGAACACTGGACGAAGGGCAGCCATGTGAGCAAGCAGGGTTTCGGAAAGGATTTAGTCCGATGGACCACATCCACACGATAACAAGGCTTATTGAAATATCACCACAAAAGTACAAAAGACCGCTCTGTCTCACTTTCATCGACTTACAGAAGGCCTTTGATTCAGTTGAGATAGAAGCAGTCTTGGAAGACCTTGATAGTCAAGCAGTCAAGGAGTTAATACACAAAGATTCTTCGTGAGCTGTAGAAAAATTTTACAACCAAGATATCACCATTCTACAACGGTATTAACATTGACGTCAAAAAAGGAGTTAGTCAAGGGGATACTATCTTGCCAAAATTATCTACCGCCACCCTCCATAACGTCATGCGAACATTGGAATGGGATAATATGGGAGTGAAAATCGATGGTCGGTAGTTGCACCACCTTCGCTTTGCTGATGACATAGTCCTTATAACCATTAGCAAAGCGGAACGTATGCCTGCCGATTTTGATAAAGCCTGTGGAAAAATTGATCTTCGACTAAATCTCACAAAAACGATGTTCATGAAGAACGGATTGGTTTCGTACGCCCCATTCATGCTCAACGGAACGAATATCACCGAATGCTTCAGTTATGTCTGTCTAGGTCGGGAAATCAATGTGATGAACGACTTTGCTCCAGAGCTGCGCAGAAGGAAACGAGCGGCTTGGGAAGCTTTCAAGAGCATCGAGGATGTAGTGAAGAGAACAAAGAACGCCCGACTCCATGCCCACCTTTTCGACTCAACGGTACTGCCTGCCCTAACGTATGCTTCAGAAACCTGGTCGCTGCGCAATCAGGATGGAAGATCATTCAGCGTTATCGAACGCGCAGTCGAAAGGGCGATGCTAGGAGTATCCCGTGTCACGCAAGTAAGGGAACGGATCCGAAGTTCCGACCTACTTCAACGATCAAAAATGAGAGATGCCGTTCTGTACACCAAACAGTCGAAGATGTGGGCCGGACACGTAATGCGTATGAATGGCAACCGATGGACAAGAGCCGTTAATGACTAGATTTCTCGGGATGTCAAACGTACTGCAGGAAGACCACCGACCCGATGGTTAGAGTTCTTCACAAGGAGCCTTGAAGAAAGATATGATGCTCGACGAGACCCTAGAGCGAGCAAAATTCACTGGACTACTCTTGCACTCGACAGGGAAAAATGGAAGATTTACTGGCGCCAGTTTGAGTCACTGGACGATCAACGGGACTACAGGTGGGTGATACAAGTGATGTTGACCACTGACTGATGAGTCTCGCCCGCTGCCCCACGTGAACTACGCGCGGGCAGTCCCGCTCGTAACAACACGGTGAGTAGCCTTTCTAATCAATATGGCGTTTGTTTGAAAGTTTGATCTTCATTAATGCTATGAATATTTCACCGAATTGAGGATACCGTTACATGAAATACGTCGACGCTCTGAGGAAGGCGAAATTGCCGAAACGTCAAAAGCATCGATCAACAACACCAACAACAACGACAACGAAAACTTGTGCCAACCTCGCATCAGCTCGACAATATCAGTTTATAAGAACGTGTAAATAAATATATCAACTTTTTATGTATAGAAAGTGGGTTTCTGAATCATGAATGGAAATTGTTTCTGTGCTTACTCCAAGCTGTTCTGCAAGCTCTGGAGCAGTTGTTCGCGTGTCTGCTTCCACTGGTGCCTTCAATTCGTCGTCGTCAACTTCATTTGAACGTCCGCGGCCTTCTTTATCTTTGAGGCCGAATTCACCAGATCAGAATTTCCGGAACCAAGTTCGCATTGCCGATTCACCAACACTACCTTCACCCCAAACTTTAATAATGTTTCGTTCGTGCCGGCCCTGTTGCACTACGCCCGAGTTTGAACTCATAAAACAAAATTTGAGGAAAATTAGTCTTTGATATCTAAAATTGCAAAGCTCAAAATTTGTGAAAAATTAAATTTTGACAAAATGCGAAAATATGACTAGAAAGAGCATGAAATCAGCTTTCCAATGATATGTGATATTAGAAGGTCCAAAGAATATTTTATTACTAAAGAATAGATTAAAACAATAAATATTTTGAAGCGCTTATTTATTTCTGAACAACCCAATATCTCTCCGTTTCTCTCGAGTGAATTTTCTGCACTCTGACCGTTCCTTTAACAACTCGAAACATTTCTTAATCCCCTCTCGTGTGAAGCAGATGAAAAACAATCATCTACAGATCTACGGTAAAGCAATGGTTGGAAATGGATTACAGGAGCTTCTATCTAAACGTAAATGCAATGACAAGGCTTGGGGCCAGTCGCTGTTTCATTGGCAATCATCTCATTTGTGCAAAATACTTCCTTAACCATCTAAAGAATGAACAGTTTGGACACTCTTTTAAGAGATATATGAGCTATTAAATCGATATGCCATACATGTTTGCTATTTCTGCAAGTTGTATAAGAAGTTCAAGGATGGCTTGCATTGCAGAGCCATGCCACACGCTTGTACAATGGGCGGTAATACGGGAGGACTCAATTATGCACGCGCTGCTGGCACGCGGTTTACTTAGACGAACATCTGGGTATTCGTGAGATGGGCTGGAATGCATTTGCATAATTGGGTATGTGTTAAGGTTATGATATTCTGTTCGTTCGGCTGTATACACGGTCGATGGTCGGTTTAACATTGAATGTTGATGAGTCGGTAGACGCAAGATCATCAGTGGATAATGACTTATCTGTTTTGATAACTAGGTACAAGAGGGAACATGTCCGTAACTCAAGCTTAAATTGGGACATAACTGATGCCTCTTAATTTGCCGTTTTTGCCATTTTGATCCATTCCTTGTTCAGTTTTCTTCATTGACTTCTGAGTTCCATCTCAGATGAATGACAATAAAAGTGACAGCCTGCAAGATGTTTCTTCGTTATCTCAATATTTAACTGGTGAGGGATTACTACGAAGTCTCCTCACTTATCACTAACAGATAGCCTAATGCTTTTTTTTAGCTTTATCAGCTCTCGAACTTCTCACATACCACGCTTTTCGTATGAGCGAGGTTGGGCGAAACTTCATGGGGCCGGAGTGATTAACGATTTTGAGTTTTTCGTCCGAAGATATCCAAATTTGACACCAACTTCATTATTGGGGTCGAATTGTCTAAAAAACGCTTGAGTAAACGGCGAGAGTGAAAAACATCAATTAGCTCCTGAACCTTCTCACAAAATAAGGGCGCTTGTGAGAAACTTGTTTCAAGCAGCGACAAATGCGTGTACAAGAAGACAACAGTAGGAAGAACCCATGAAACTGGTATAACAAATAACCACCTTCAAAGGCTATAAAACGGTGGCTTTCCAGGATAGGATTAGACCAATAATCACGCTCCCAAATGATATATCTATAGAGAATAAGGACATGTTTGATCTCTCTTTTATTTCGAACAAAGTAACTGCAATTGTAAAACGTCGCTTGAAGGAGGGCGGTATAGAGAATTCGGTAGCACTAATTGAAATACAGCGGTTCACTAAGACGTCAGTTTATTCATAACCGTTTGCCTAACCGTGTGCGCAGAACGCAAGCTTGCATAATTAGTGATGGCAAAGACGTTGTTTCCATGAACTCGAGTCCGATGCACCCGATCTCTTGAAAATCATGCTGAGGTGGATAAATTTCCGAAACGGGTAAGCCACTCCGAGTCGGAGTAAAAGCATACGTAGTCGCTAAAATTAAGTTAGAGCAGAATCTCCACTAAGCGCGCGTAGGACACAAGCATAGAGAAGATTTTGAAGTGGAAGTTACTATCCTCGCAAAGAAATACTTCAACGCGCAAAATTCTCGATGAACTCTGGATAAATTCCGCGAGTCCAAAAACGAGTCGCAGACAGGCAGGATTCCTTATCACGGGAGATTTCACACATTATCTCAGACTGGTATATTTTAACTTGAAAGGGAAGCAGTACCCATTTATGTCAACTTTGTACTATTCGTCTTCACGTGAAATGCTCAGTGAAAAGCTCACATAAAACGGTGAGTATGTGAAGAAGCTTTTTTTTCAACGCGGTTGAAGCTTGGATATTGTTGTTTCCTCCGTTGAGGTTGTGGAGGTTTTCGATTGAGTTGGTTGCAGTTAACCTCACCATTCCAGTCGTTGAAAAGGGCCATATCCGCGGAAACTTTAAATGGATGAACAGTATTATGACAACCTCCTGCGTGCTTACCAAAAAAAATTGCGAATTGTTCATCGATTTAGAGGTTGATAGAAAGTCGGTTCAGGGACTCACTTCACCGACATATTGGCGAACACCATCGTTTCCTGCTAAAAGAATTCCAGTTTGTTCATAGGTGCTGGGCTTCCAAAAACGAGCCTTGTCGGTAGAAGTGAAAAAGCATTTTGAAAAAAGAATCATTAATTTCTGCAGAAGTCATAAGTTGTGTGTCAGTAGAAGAAATCAGAGAGTGTGACTGCTGTACGAACGGAAGTGGTGCAGAGGTATTCGACGTTACTTTTCATCGGTTGTTGCAAAGACATCGGGCCGAGAACATTTTTATGTGTTTCCTCGAACTCTTGCGTAGCAAGAGAACGCTCAAATGCAGTGAGCATATAATATATTGTTGGCAACGGTTTCAGTCTTTTTTTTCGAATGGTCGCCAAATCCGTTCAATGGCAATTCATCACTCTTCGACCGTAATCCTTTTTCACATTCGTCTTGGACGATGAACCTTATTGGAGTCGTTCCAACGCTCAGTCATGCGAGGCCTTCTAGCCGTGGGAATAAAGAGCTCCAGAAAAATGTGTTCGAGGCGAAAACGGGCGAAAAGAGTGAAGTCATAGTGAACTGTGTGACCGCCAATGTGAATGGAGATTGTTTGTAAATACTGGCATGGCAGCGGAAGCTTCTTCGTCGCAATGACAAAAAACCCACTCACCGTTTCTGTAATTCCTCTTGCTTCAACAAGTCAAAGAAATCTTACTGAAACACTTTTCCTTCTGACTCGCTGTACGTTTGACTCAGACTTGTCGAAGCAATTTTGATCTTCGTGCTTGTCGATCCACCGCCGATTGCCATTGCCTATAAAACGCAAGCTTGACTAGATGTCACAAGCTAGTTACTAAGACCTGTGTGCATCTATTACCATTTGATTAAATAGTAATATTATTATTATAAATATTAACCATGGCAGTCTGAAACGTTATTATTATCATTGATATGTTCTTCACTACAAAGGCTTTTAAGAAGCAATCATTTTTATATTTCACTGTCTTTTATTTACGCGTTTTCTTCACAAACCTGTCAAGCACATTTTCGTTTCCTTAACATCGTAGGTAGAGAACCGTGGGAAGAGTTCCGTTCTTTATGAAGCAAGTCATTCCATTTTTAGCCTAGTTCGATTTTATTCGCTGGTTTGTAGCACCTGTACTTTTCATTATATTTATGGAATTAGATTTTCAAAAAACAAATCATTGCTCTACATGGACAGAGTTCATCTGACTCATCTCATTACTCGATCAGCTGTCATTTTAACTTTTGAAACAGCTATACAAATGTTCTTCTCTAGTGGTCAGTATCATAGTTCTCATAAGTTTTTAACAAACATCTTCTTCCCGTTGAGCTTCTCGCCAGATTTGATATGCTGTTTCAAAAGCTGGAGTATTTGCGCTAAAGATTTCCATGCGCAAAACCAATTTTACTACACAGAGCAAAATGCCAAGTCCTGCCTGACTTTGTTCCCTCTATTGAGCTTCTGGCACAGTGGTCAGGGTCGCCCTGCAACACACACGTAGAATCAATCCCCATGCCCATGGCCCACCTAGTCTTCCATCCCTCCGGATTCTGTAAACTGGTACCAAACATGTCTGGAAGGATAGCAGCACTGGCTCGAAATATCGGTAGGCCACCGCCACTCATTGTAAAGGCCAGATATGCAATCAATCACCTCCAAACGATCCTTAATGAAGTCGAATGCATGGCGCATCCCTCAGGGATTGATCAGCGCTGAGAGCTTTGTTCTTATTTTTTAAAATTTATCCAGCTTGTAGAAGTTGGGACAAATATAATCGAAAGGAGGACGTTATACGGAGTTCACATATAACTTTTGATCTAACAAAATATTTGTATAACGGTCGCAAAATCTCATCACGATCTTTTCCCAGATGCTTTAGATGAAAACTTCTCATGGTCTATTTCCATCCGAAAAACAAACCCTTTTCCCACCATGGCTCCATCATGGCGTCATTTGTTGTTGTTTATTGAAAGGCCAGAAATTAGAAATCTATTCACGTATAGAAATATCTGTCCGCTGATTTCTGCCAATGGCGAAAATGATAGATGGGTGAGATCGTAAACAGAAATGGCCGTTCATCAAAAGGCGAGACGGTTTCGCGACATCCAGACGATCGTTTCTGACAGATGTTGCTGATTTCACGACCAGGTGTGCAGCATGATGCATCACTGGCAGTCGACGGATTGTCCACAGTAGCTAGCGAACATTCATTTGTTCATCATATTGAATTCTCTGTTATTTCCACTGTAGCGATGCTAGGGTGACTCTAAGTTTAAAACTTTCCACAGCAATACTGTTGGATACTTGGATGAGCCGTATTCACTGGTTGTGTGAATCGCAGCATATTTCCATTTTCCAGAGATTTGCTGGCCTAACTATTATGGTTCTCTGGAGTCCCGAGGTCAGCCTAGCCGAAGGCTTCCACAGGTTGGCGCCACTCCAGGCAGCCTTTGTGGATAAGAGGGAGATTTGCCACCACGCGGCTAGTTCGACACCGGGACGGTGGTGAATCCTACTACCGTTTACTTTTAACTGGCTTTCCAGATGAAAACTTGGAACTCTTACTCAACCTGGGAGGCTGTGCTAGGGTGATGAAACCCTCACTGAACATTGAAGCCCAACGGAACACTTCCGACCCATGATGAGGGGCTAAATCGTTGGAAATATCCACAACAGTTAAGACAAATTATTCAAATGTCATTTAATGACCAAGTGTTAAGCAAGAATATCAGATAAATGTCCAAGTCCAAGACTTTATCACGGAAAATTGATAACTTAGGGTGCACCCTGCTTACATCTACCCAGAGGATCGCAGTAGACTTGTTGAAGACGATCAGAAAGGAACAGTTGTGTGATGCATGGACGCCGCTTTTATCGTTATGGCCTGGGAAAGCCAAATAACAAAACTTCGAAGACGAATGAACGTATATGTTCAAAGCGACTGTTTTGCTACTCATTCAGCAAAGATTGTTTTTTCTTCATCATTTCGACTGCTCTCTTCGCGTTTCCAAGGTGAAGGGCGATGCAGACTGCAGCAAAGTTGTACAGATAGCTTTTTGTTTTGCTCGAAAGCTAAAAATAGATGCACGAGTATATCATATTACAACCATTCAAAGGTATACCTAACCGTCTGTTGTGCTTCTCGACAGTGCAGTGTTTTTCGAACTCGTGTCATTTACGTCATGCCATAGGATAAGATCAAGGCTACTGAGTGGATGAAAAGTGCCTGGGAAGGAATAAGAGGATAAAGGACAAAAGGATAGTGGATAATGGATAAAGAGATATGACAAAAAGTTATGGGAGTGGCGCATCTTTTTCGATTCTTCAATAAACAGACACGAGACCTCATGTCTGCTTATTGAAGAAAAACATCGAATTATCAATCAATGACGAGGTTAATAGAAAGTCGGTCCTGGTAATTGCATCCTTTTTCATTTGTGGTAACTGCAATCTAGTAAATTTTTTCGTCACAACCTATATACGTGGCGCTCACCTGCTTGGGCTGTTCCAAGCAGGAAATCAGTGGCGTGTTTCCAGCAGAACGCAACGGTCAGTGAAAGTGTTTTGGGTGCTCGTATAATTCGAACAGTGTTTTCTAAGCATCTTGATATGCGTCTCTAAACCTGTTCTACTCACTTAGTTTTTTAATTTCATAACAGTGTATCATACCGTGTAGATATGGAGGAAATAATGTCTTTCATAGACAAGACAACTTACTCATGCCATTTGTAATTAACTTTAACACATACGTCCTTGAGGGAAACTGAACGATGTGCATTATTTTCAATACATTGCCTTCTTTCCAAGGGCGCTTGTAGCGCAGTGGTTAGAGCTGTCCTGCAATACACAAGCGTTCGATCCCGTGCCCTAGTCTCACCATGCTCTCCGTTCCTAAGCAGTCGGCAAATTGGTGTCACACCTGCCTGGGAGAGTAGCAGCACTGCCTCGATACATCAGCAGACTAGCGTAAATCATTGTCATGCTTGACGAAGTCGAATGGATGGCCCATCCGTACACGCCGAGAACTTTATCCTTTGTCCTTTGAATTGCTTTCCTGTTAGTTTCTTATGCTGTACAGAGGTTTTTCTTTTAACGGCACGTTTTCTATTGAATCGACACTCATGGGGTATAAGACATGGTTTGAGGAAAGCCGTTCTGTGCACATTTTTGTTTAGCAAAACACCTATTGTGAGGAGCTTGTTCACTTCAAGAAGCATAGGGATTCTTTGCTTAACGTTTATGCAGACTAACACGGAAACCGTTGTTACTAAAGGCGCACTAAGCTAGATATCATTGATTAGCTATACATCGGAGTTTTACATGGGCTTACACAATGCGCTTCATCGGTCTGTTTTCGCAGTGTAGGCCTTTGGAACAATTTCAAACACCCACAACGTGATTACTTCACGTCCATCCACACTTTTTGCAATTCGAGCTTCACAATCTATTCTTTTTGTACAGGATTTCCAGTTTATGTAGTAACTGGTCAAACAAACAAAGAAGAAATCCAGTAACTGCAGGCACCAAGGGGCTATATTCTTCATGTGCGCGCACCCGAGCTTCTCAGTGGGTTTGGCTCGTTTGTAAGACACTAAGAGCACCATATTTTTTGGTGTAGCGCTCTTTTTTCACTTTTCTTTTGGGCTAAGAGGTAGACTACGGGTAGTTCTCCTGACCCTGGCATGGCGTACTCTTAGCTGGACACCTGGGCGATCGAAATACTCTACTTCGGTAGTTTTAGTGAAAGGAAGTCGTCCACTATAAATCGCAATTCGACACTTCTGCAATCCTAATACCATCGTAAATCATTGGAAAGAAGTAAACTGTAAGCTTTATAAATACTGGACAAGTTTCACGCCCTACTATTTCAATCGATCGAAATAGTCATTTCACGAGAACTGTAATAGCATGTTTTCAAACATGACGTAGCGTTTCTACTGTCGGACCTGCGATGGTATGAGAAACTATGACCCTTCTTCTCAACGAACTTATCGATTAGTGATATGTTGGTGTCTTTATTTTTCAGGAAGAACTGTAAGAGCTATAAAATTTCCTTAGTTCTCAGACCATTTTCAAAAAATAGTTGACAATTGGACGCGCACAGTTGCAAACGGATGAAGAGCATGTGTGAAAAAAATATTTTTCAATGCATCTGTTTTTGCAGAACTTCTTGAGGAGTCGGATATTCATGGCCTGGAAGAGTTTTTAATGAATGTAGAAGATGAGCGGACTCGAGAAGCTGTGAGTACGAGCATTTATATACGGAGATTTTTGCAAAGAAGGTCGGAAATCTCCTTACGACATCTCATCAGTGAATAATTCAGTAGAAACTGAGTTCGAGTTAAGCAAACTGCAACGGTTAGAAGAAATTCTGATTCGTTCAGGTAGTCGAACTTCTGGAAGCAAAGCAAATGGAGAACGAGAAGCAGGTCGAGATGCGGATGCGAAGGATCATTAACCAGCTGCCGAGCGACGTTCTCAAACAGTTATTCGACATCTACAAGCAGACTTTTCCACATTGATTTCCTGCTGTTCTTTGACAGTGTTCCGTTCTTTGTATTGATGCATAGTCAATGTTGGTCTATACTGAACACGATTGATTGCGATCGGCAGTGTGCCATGCGGTCGACCAACAAACAAGTAAACGTATTTACATCTAAGAGTGAACGCACTTCTCGAATTCTCCGCATGTGGTCACAAGTATCGACAGTTGTTATGCGAGATGGTGAAAAATCGCTTTGTTTAGTCTGTCAAGTCGTATACGGTTATTTTCTAGAAATTTTGAAAGCACATCAAGAAATAAACGCTTTGGTTAGTCAGATGGATACAACTAAAATGAGACGAAGCTACACGGACAGGAAGTGCTACAAACATCGTGTGCTATTTTCCTGCTTCTATAGAGTCCGATCATTTCTCGCTAGCCATCATGATCAGGCTAAGACTTGTGTGATTTGAGGTGAATCCGCAAATAGATGTATCCTGGCACGAGAATCTTAATGAAGTGCACCTTTAGCTGTAAGGGATAGTAGAAGGATCGTAAAGATAGAAATTGGGAGGAGTTTCCAAATAATTTCACTGAAAGCCCACAGATTTTCTCTGATTTTATAAAGTCAGTAATTTAAAGAAGTATATAACATCGACGGCTTTTCTTCCGTATTCTGGCAAATCTAGAAGCGATTACAAAGGAGATGTAGGGAAAGCATGGATTTTGGACTTTGGAAAAAAGCCTCTTAATTGACACGACTCCACTTCGGCGACAAAGCCCATATTGATTGCGATAAACTCACAAAGTGGTTAAGCTCAGCCAACTTCGAAGAAATATTCGAGGAGCGATGACGATTGTCTGGCGATTTCCAAAAATCCATTAAGAACTGGAACAACGGCAAAAAATCAGTGTTGATCGAAGACACTACGTAGCTAGTCCATGAGAAGGAGGACGAGAGATGCTTCATGATTACGCCGCAGTCAGACCAGAAGTAAATGTCTGAATCCTCTTAGCTGGCTGATGTTCTCTGTGAAGTGGGATAGCCGTTGTTTCTGCTGACCACGGCGTGCCTGTTTGACAAAAGGGCGTTGGTGTCAATCAAAGCGCTATTCGTTCTTAAAAATTGTTCAAGTTCAAATTTTTTTGTCCCAAGCAAGTTTCTTTATTCCGTATTGTTGAGTTCGCTGAATTATTAGCTCTTTTCCAAATTGCGTTTATTCTCTTAAGAGATGTTTAGTGCTGCGAAGAGACATCACACCTTCTGAGGTCGTCTACATGATGCGTGGCACGACATGACAGCATTGTTTGAAGGATTGCATACCGTGTCCGATTCACACTTTTTATGTTGTTTACACATTTCTAGGTCCTTTGCATTATCGTAGTTCATTCGTTATTGGTTCTGGCATCGAAAGGTTCCAAACCTCTGTGGTGTTCATCGACCTGCCTACTTCTTCATCTTAAGTGATTCAACTTCCATTTCAACCATTCAAAACCTTCGATTAGTGCTCGATTCGAAACCCAGTCTGCAACCGCTGGTCGACGTCTTCTACATCATGGAGATGTTTTGCAGTTTCCCTTTGTTGTTGTGTGACACAGCGAAGTGAAAAACTAATTATCTCTGAGGATACAATGCTTTGCAATAAACAATTCAGCGAGGCAGAAATGATTGTCGTATTATTCGATTACATTAGTATTCGAAAACTACTAGTCAAGCGCTCTTTGATTCTCTACTGTGCGGTGGTGAACTTCCTCTTTGCCAAAGAACATGAGCGCCTCCCAAAGAACGCAATACTAGTTTTTTTGCGCTGAGGCTGATGTTCTTACTATCCAACGGTGAATACCGCGTGGTACGCAGTAAGGTTTTTCTTCAAACAATTATCTGACAATCAAATCGGCTTATCGAAAATGAAGCACTTCATTGTCAAGGACAAGGTCAACGGAAAGTCGCACTTGAGTACGATGGAGTACTTGTGTTCTAAGTCGTTCTGTTGCTATTTAAGTTGTGTTATGTGTTTAGATTTTTGTTCGAAAGTTCGTCCTTTAACTATTTAAACATTTTGAAGGTACTGGAACTCAAGTACCGTCGTATCATCACTGTTGTTTTGAACGTGTTGGTATTAAGTTCGTAAGTGCTATGAAGTTCGTAAAGCTTGTCAGGAACTCTTCTTAGTATATCTGAATTCTCTTAGATCATCTTTGTTGAAATCTCGATCCTATCAACACCTGCAAATTCTCAGTCAACAATAACATCATCACCACATACTTGTTTCTTTAATCGCTGAAGAAATAAAGAAATGATGAATGGGTAAAATAATCGCGATTAGGGTACCTAAACATTTCCACTAATTGCAATATTCAAAATGAATTCAGTGCGTCGAAAAATCACTGAAAAATAAGGCAGAATCGAAAATAAACAAATCATATTTCTTTCCTTCGTAAGAACTGCGTAAATTTTTTTCACCTTGCCTTCTAATTTTCATTTTGTGTTCTTTGTGTTCGGTTGAGAAATTACTCTTCGGAGACTTTACGCACTCGTCGGTAAAAAGTGAACCGCGTGCGCGCTTCGCAGATATCGAACGGAGGCTACTGTAGCCACAAATTATTCTTCCATACAAAACATTTCATTCCCAGGCTTGACATCTTCTTTTCCATATTTCTCCTTTGGTAGTGTTGATCTCACTCACGTTCCACACTCGATGTTTCTCATCGGTGGAACAGTTTCCATCTAAAACACATACAATGAGCGCAGTATTTCTCAGTGGATAAATTTTTGAGCAGCTAAGGGTTTCCATTTGTGAATTTGTACACTATTTATCCCCTATGGGAACTCTGATCGTATGAATTCCACTTGCTTTATTTTTTACGATTCTATGCAAGGAAGTCTTTTCTCGAAAGTTATTTCTTTTGCACTTCACAGGATTTAAACTTTCTCTCCATACCTATAAATTGTCGCAGCAACGAGTACTTCAATTCCGCTACTGAAAGACTGGTTAAGCGAACCTCAGTCTAGACAACGTAGATAGTTAACTTATTATAGTTTGTCCTTTTCATGATAGCTGCAGATTGCTAGGAATATCAGGACGGTACTGGCATGCATAAGTCTTCACAGGTAGTCGAATGTGGATATGAAGAACACCAGCACTGCTAGTATCATTCGCTATTTAATATTCGGTTGTCGCAACTGAAGTGAAAGGAGATGTAAGGAGCAGTTTCTTCGTCATGAAGGGGGTAATGGGAAGTTTTCAAGACATAGCGCTTCCATTGTGAGCATGCGAAAACAGAGTAGAAGCAATGGCTAGGGTTTGTCGACTATTCGATGCCTCTCAAGTTGCAACGTGTACTCTGAACTTTATAACACATCGTACTTTTTTATTCACCTTTGGACAAATCTTTGGCGCTATCTAAACAGATAATCATACATTGAAACGAACTAGGGAAACGCGCAACTGCCTCACCACTATAACATAATTCCAAAGCTATATACGAAAAACATAATTATGTTGCTAGTAACAAATGATTTCAGCACTTTTGTGATTGGGATACTATAGGTAGGATAGGTGAGGTTACAAAACTTCAAAACTCGGGAGTCTCCCTATTGGTACAACCTGCATTCTTTTGACTCCTATATTCACCTGATAGGTTCTAGCGATTTTACGCTCGCCGGTACTACAATCAATTTTCACGTTTTTTGTTGATCGTCTTATGAGTGTCGCGCTTTACAATGAAAAACGAAAAGGCTTACTGACCGAGATGTGGATTCGGTTGGTCTTTCATTCGTCATACTAAACAACAATAGGATGATGAAAAACACTGAAGAGATGATATATTACTGTGTATATTAGTTCCGTTTTAAACAACTCTTTCTGTTCCAAAGTTCGCGTTCTCGTCATTAAGGGCAGGTGACGTTCCCCGATGGAATGTCCTGCTTTTGATTCCTTTCCTCTTGAGTTTTGCGCATTTATCATGCCCGGTTTGTGAATAGCAATGGGCACCTATCCTGTCACGCGTTTTCTTTATGAAAAAACAGGTTCCTGTAGAAATACACCTCTAGAAGTAAATTGTAAAGTTGTTGTCGCCTGTCTTTTGAGTGAGTAATTGCAAAAAAAGAACAGAAAGCTATGATTGGTTACAGAATGACAACATCAAAGAAGGATATGAAACGGAATGAAATCGTTTCACTTTGTGTGTTCGCCACAATATCGCTTATTCTGATGATCAGGTGAGTGTTGAAGAGGTTCGCTCCCTCTACACGGTTGCTCATCTTCAAACTTCGACTCATTGTCATTTCAGTGTAGTTCAGTGTGCGTAAAGCAGTATGCAAAGCATAAACATTCTTACAGACTTCTCACTAGAAACATGGATCACCTTATTGTTGATTGTCCATCAGTTTAAAGCGTAACACAAGTGCGAACTCAAAGAGCAGCTTGCTGTCTTTCTTATCTCATCTCACTTCTTATCTCAAGTTATACAGCCATTTTCAAAACTCAGTGCCAAAAATAACCCTGAAGCACAGTTATCGCTACAGTACTTTAATTGAGTGGTCCATACAACGAAGAAAAATGCTAACTTTTCAGGGATTGTCGAGGAACCGAATACTTCGATTTCTAGAAAAAGTTGAGGTTGTAAGATTTCTTAGTGTACATGCTTACATCTGAAGCTCTGCATTGACATTTTAAAAAAGACCGAACAACGTTCGCGCTGAGAAAAATAAACGACGGAGTATGGCAAAAAAAGAACACATCATGAAAGAATATCGTAGCAACACGGACTTTCAGTCACAATCGTGATTCCCATTATATCAGGTACTCATTCGCACTTACTGTTCTGATCATCGCCGTTTTTCACCAGTTCTATTGGCGCAGACGCGGCCTTCCGCCTGGACCGATACCCTTGCCACTGATTGGAAACACCCTATCGGTATTGTTTCTCATTTTGAAAACTTAACAAACAAGAAAGAAAAGTAGGATAAAGGGAATGGAACAGGGAATAATAAGAATAGTGCAAACGATTCTAATGAACTTATAAGAAATTCCATGTTTCGAAAGTCAACTCATTGATAATGTGACCAACGTGAAAAAGTGTAGGTCTTCTTGAAGACTAGGAACTTTTGGTGGGTTCACTATAAGGAGAGGCAGTTTGCAGTTTTCAGATCAACATGCGTAACCCGGCAAAGACATTCAGTCAGTGGCATGTTCTTTATGGGCCCATCTACACCGTGTGGCTTCCGCATCCGATGATCGTCATGGCGAGTCACGAAGTGCTTAAGGAGTCACTCATTCGCCAAGGTGATCTTTATACATTTTGTGTGGTCGCTTTTGAGTTTTTCACCAACTGACCGAAAATCGTCGAGGTCTGGAGATTAGTAGCTATCATTCGCAATACTGCTTTTTTCGTTGACATTCACATTCCGTCCACATATGTTAGAAGAAATGTTAGATTAGGACTTAAATATTAGGCCATTTAGTTGATCATTGATTGAGTTTATAACGAAGGATCAGCAATAGTTCATTTCTGGGATCGTTGGGAGAGCTTCCAAGTGTTGTTGCAACGGTTGCTCTTTTTTCATGCCTTGAATGTGCGATAGTTATCATCGAACCGATATCAACGAACGATATCTCCATCGTGTTCTCGACTTCCCCACAAACACCACTTTTTTATATATTGTTTTTATACTAGCCAGTTATTCAATAGCAAATATTCAACCTGTTGGCACCCAAAACATTCACCACTTTGTTATTGTTTCCGAGATCCTCATTCGTTTCCACCGTCGTAAACGACACGTTTGGATGGTGTCATGTACACATCCGACGACCGTTTTAATTTTCAAGATGACTACCGTGATGAATTTGTTAGTTGTTGTGCTTCTGCAAAGCTGACAAGAGGTCGTGGCACATTGTAGCCCGAGAAGACTTGAATCCAGTTCTCACGTGAAAATACATTAGGCTTTGCAATTCTACGGATCTGCTGCTAATGTGGGTGGTTTCTAGTTTCCAGCTTGATCGCATGTTTCTTCATCCAGTGCTGCAATATTCGTGTTCAGAAAGGATATACCTTCTAGAAGAGAGATTCTACGACGAAAACGATTATTTCTGGTCTTTGCAGTAATTCGATGTGTAGTGTCAACACAGGTTGTGGTGGAGAAAATGGATAGATGAGCAGTAATGGAAGGTTTTCCACGTGTTCCACTTTGATGTTGCTGAGGTCACATAGCAGAATATTCCTCATTGACCATATTGTCTGCCTGATTATGTAAATAATACTTCGTGAAATGAGAAAGCCATCGCGTCCTGGTCGCAATGTTAGTTAAGAGATAGTTTTAAGATTTGTTTCTGCTAATCATCTAAAACAACCAGGGCATCTGAAAGCCACCAAGTTATTTTAACACACAACACCCTATTAAATTTTGCCTGGAATTAGGTTTACCAACAAATCTGGAGCGAAATCTAAGTTTTTAAAATTTCTAGCTCAACTATGGCAACCAAAGACACCAGCGATACATTATGAATGATTATCGTGCCCTGACTGGGTGATATACCATCGAATTGCTCTGTAGCTTGAATATCGAATCCCGAGGTTTTGTGAGCTTTAGAGGATCAGAATCTAAACTTGGTAGAATGGTAATACCTGCACCTTATAGATAAATATCGGCAGATCTATTGGTAATTGTCTAAGCTAACCAAATTCGTTATTACTGAGATGTATTTGTCTAAACTTAGAGGCAGTTGTTTTCTCAGCAAGTGCATCGAATTAGATGCATTAGGGCGTTATTTGTTAAACAAGGAAATCATAGAAAATACTATAGGTCACAATTGTTGTCCTTTCTTTTTCAACTTTTTTCGATACTTTTCTACAGAGTTCCGCTTTTTCAAAGCTCATCAGTATCCGTGCGCTCTTATTCAGTCAAGGTTATTGAAGGCCGACGTTTGATGGAGTCGTGTTCCTTGGTATTTTTGCACTAGTTGATTGTTGACCAACCCTGTAATGACTACCAGTTTCTAGCAAGGAGTGTAAAACTCTGTGTGATGATAACTTGATGAGTTCTACCTCGGTATGTTTTCGCCTTACTCGTTTAAACAACGGCAGATTTCTCCTCAAAAACTGTAATAGTGTTACGTTTTCTAATTGCGCAGAGAAACGTTGAGTTTTATGAGGAAAGCTCTTCGATTGAAATTATATTTTTACTTACGCTATAGATTCCTCCACAGGGTGTTCTCTTGCCGCAAACGGCTCCAGATTCACCTTTACCTCCTCCAATTTCAATTTCGCAATAGATAGCGGCTGATTCGTACATTGAAGAAAGTGGTCAAAGATGAAGTTGTTGATACCGCGCACATAAAGTCCTCCCTGCACCAGTGAAACTATTCGATTGACAGATTTGTCGTTGATAATATCACTACAGCTGATTGGAGTTAACCAGCTGGTTGGAGTTTGGAGTTGGAGTTGGAGTTAACTGAACCTTCTTTAACTAATCCGACAGAGAACAAATTATCAAGACAAATCAAATCACATCTCACATCGAACTAACTCACGGATTTTCGCAAATAGCGCGAAAACTGTAGTGCCACGCTGGTCTTGCAGCTCATTTCGTGAATACTCGGGTGAGTCGTTCTTGAACAATAAAATGACACTCGAAAATTTAAAAAAACTTTTTCTCCCATCTCGCCGTGCACCGTGCTTGCCACCAATACTCGAGACCTGGAAGAACATATCATACATTTCCATTAGAGGCTTCACGCTGATTATCTATGTTCGTGCCCTTTTATAAAACTACCGGCAGTAAACACATGTTGCTTGCTAATGAGCGCACTACTTTCTCACAAACTACAGTACGCCTCTCCACAAAATTGTAAGCAGCTTGTTTTTGTAATGATGCTTAGTAATCCTTGCCTGTTTTAAAAGTTGCCCTATATAGTTTACTTCCGAGTTCGGGCAATGAGGTCTTTTTTGAATTTGGTAAAACATGGCTTGCTTAACTTTTGCATGAGCAGTAGTGGAACCCCTTTTATGTTTCCTAACCGTAAATCTACAGGCTTTTATGTGATTTCTATTCCAAGAACACCACCATATCTCTTATCTTAGTATCATCTCCTATGTTTCCTCGTTGGTCTTTCAGTGATTCGAGTGGAAGCTGATAAAAGTTCCATTGGTCTCTTTCGCATGCCAGAACTGCTTAGTAGGTTCAGTGTGGCTCGTAAAATCGTCATAACCTTCTTCCATGATAGTCTCGTGACGAAGTCTGCCTATCTGGTCGGAAATCTTCCCGTTGTATCCTAGGCCTACAACTCGATTAAAACATCAATAAATTTTGTATACTGGTTACCGCCGTGATGTATCACGTGTCTGACGCTTCCTATTTTTCCACCTTGGAGTAGGCAACAACGCTTCTGATCGTTAATCACCGATTTAGGTAGGAAATGCGAATAATCAGTTATTTGTGTTGAACCCGTATACTCTAGCATTACTCTCACGATAACGCTAAGTGATCTGTCATCGTGCTTCTGTACCATCTAGGCCTTTGAACCACCTAGAAAGATAGAATTGTAGAGACAGTAACGTGGGCGTAAGTCTGGGTGATCTTCGCCATCTTCGTACTTACTATGCTATTTTACGCAAGCCGCTCGCTTTTTCGCGCCTAGTTCTTGGTCTATTTTGTCCACCAGTTTGACTTCCTAACCTAGATAGGCACACCTGCACCACTACGTTAAATAATGCATCACAAATGAATCTATTACTAAACATTATCACAGACTATAGGAATAAGGAATACCAAGATCCAACATAGTCTACCAGAACCAAGGCGTCTGCCCAATGATTAACGCATGTAGTATAGGATAAAAAGCATAAAACTTTCTCCTTTGATCTGTTCATTAGTGATGCTCTGTACATATGACTCCGTTAAGGAAGTTGGAAATAACTGAATGCATACAGCCCCGAACAAGTTCAGTTTCAATTTTCTAATATTAGATGTATGAGATGAGGCGGATAGGAAAGTGGTAGTGTTGCTTACCATCACGAGCCTGTCATACCCCTCCCCACCGGGGTCGCGAAATTGGTGTCGGACTTGCCTAGAAAAAAATCTCTCTGCGGTACAACTGGGAACGTTCCAGCACGGCTATCTCAGGACTCCAGAGAGAATCTACTGGACCAGCATTCTACGACATTCAAAGTGAATTGAAAATTCCCAAACAGCAGCTAAAGGCAAGCGCAAAAAGTTGGAAGACCTTCGTAGATGATGGGTGCGAGGACACGAATTGAACGTGAGAAGTGCTGGGACCCTCACAGTAGACGTGAAGGCGGGTCGTATAGAGTAGAAATCAAACTTACTTTGATAGAATAAAATAAAAAAAGAGGTACGGCGCATTAGTTAGCTCACACCACGAGCAAACGCATAAGTTGCTTACAACCACACATTTCATGCCTTATTCTTAGGAGCTGCTTTTGCTGGCCGCCCTTCTGGGTACATATGGTCAATGTTCACGAAGGACTCAGTTCATGGCGATGGAATCATTCTTTGTGAAGGCGAGAGATGGGAACAAATCCGGGAATTTGCTCATAAGATATTCAGGTTCATTACTCTGGCATAGTTTATTACGGAGATTTATAGTTATCCTTCAATATTAAGGAATTTCGGTCTTGGCCGAATACAAATGGAGGAGAAAATAACACATCACATCGATTACATGATTGGTCACATTGATGCAAAACTATATGGCAAACAGGTTTGCTCTCGAACTGTGTGCACAGTTAGAACCGGATTTGAAGTAAATCTTTGAAGCAAATCAAGTTGGATATGGAAGAACCAATCTCACTCTGCGTAGCGAACATTATCCAGGACTTTGTTCTCGGAAAATGGCACAAATTTGGTGATCCTCAATTTCGCATGTTCAAAAACCTCATCGATGCCGTGCTGTCCGACGTAAGTCCCCAATCTGGATTTTTCGTGTTTTTTTTTGTAATTAGAAGAATAACGGTCAGGTTGCTTCGAAGTCAGTCCAACTCGTCAATGCGTATCCAGTGCTGGCCTGTCTTCCAATTCCGGCTTTGAGGAGATATAGGGAAAATGGATTTGCACTTCAAAGGTGACATCTTCGTATTTGTCATTCGACTAATCTCCAGAGATAAAACTTCAAAAAAAATTCCCTATTCTAGCGTTTGTAGAATCGTGAATAGCGGCTCCTTTTAATGCAGTTCATTGCTTGTGATATTTCACATGATACTGCTAACACTCCAGAATGATAGTTATCATATTTTCAATACCGATTTTTATTTAGCCTTGGACAGTGTAATAAATACCTTGTCGCACTAAGAAAGTAACACGGGATGACCAAAAAACTTTGTTTTGGTGAACGTTTTGACGTAAACGCCTTCTTCAAACCGACAATGGCTTGAACCGAATATCTTCCGCAATTATTTGTTGAGATATCAAACCTCACTGGAACCTCAAGAATCGTCGTATATACAAGTGCATTCCTAAGAACTGTTTTACTTTGTTCATTCATTTTTCGGTGTTCTATTCCACTCGATTAGCAAAGACGCCACTATGAAGGCGTACAAATCGCTAGTAGTAACTCTGGACACTCGACTCGAATTATCGCGATGTTGAGGAAGACGATAGCTACAATAAAGCTTTACAGCAATTTTGAGCGATGCTCTTAATACAACGAAGTATTAGTTCATTAAATATACTTTTAAAATCAATACTGGATGGACTATTTCTCGTAATCTATTTGATACAGCTCCTTCACCGTCCTGTTCTTTTTTCACCTTAATCTTGGAGTTAGAGTACAAAGGCAATGAAGAAGTTATCATAGATACATGTTTTAGGTACTTTTTAAATGCGATACGTGAGCACGAGCAGCATTTAGAAATGGATGGAGAGCCCCGAGATTTTATAGAGGCATACCTAAGAGAGATGGCTGTACAAAAAGATAATCCTCATTTTAAGTAAGTTGGTGAGAATTATGCTGAACGACAACTTGCAAGACTAACTTGCTCTGTTAACACATCCCTTCGCATAGAAACGACATGTCGACGTAAACAACAGCTTGACGTAGGATGAAAACTCAGCTCTTTTCATTCGGAGATTGGAGCAATATCGAGCTATCTTTTGTTGAATTAGTAATACCAGAACAAGGTGTACCGGAGCAACAGAAACTAGTACTAGGAGCATTTCTTAAACGTGGATTTTAACACGCCGTGTTCTGCTCGTGTGCCAAATTGGGTTTCACGTCGTCGTAACAACAAAGCATTCATCGATTAATTTCTCCTGATTTTTCTTTTAACCTTAAATTACTTCCTTTCCTGAATTTGCAAGGGATTTGAAAAGTCACCAATTGGCCTTGGATCCTCCAGGATAAACAGAGTTTAGTTCTATTTCTTCGATATCTATAGAAATTATGTTCTTTCATCCTTATGAAAAGTTCCTAAATTTTTCAGCTTTGGTATTTCCTTAACCTATCGAAATAGATTTGAGTTTAGTGTTTTCACTTTGGCTTTGGCTTCCGGGGACCTTTGGACTGGCGGCATGGAAACAACCGTTACAACATTGAGATGGGCACTGGCCTACTTGCTCTATTACCCTGACGTTCAAGAAAAATGCTACGAAGAAATATTCAAGGTAAGACGAACCAGAATTTTTTCGGAGAAAAAATTTCAAAGTAATTGGGATATTGCAAAACGTCTCAAAACATTAGAACTGTAGCCATTTCACTTAAGATATTCGATGCAGGTGTTCGGTAGCGAACAACCGTGCTATGCTCGTCGAAAGCAACTACCGTACGTTGAAGCCACTATTACAGAGGTGCAACGAGTCGTCAATGTCCTACCTTGGGCTATACCTCACAGGTTCTTTCGCTAAGATGTTCACCATGATAAAAAATGTAGTACTTTAATGTTGAAAGTAGCATTTTAAACGCTGACAATGACCCAACTCGACATGGCTTCAAAAATCCGTATTGATTAACAGAATTTTTAAATGAACGACCTTTTTCACAGAATAATGTTTTATGTTGTTAGTGTTTTATTTTAGAACGATAGAAGACGTTGAGATAATGGGATTTTTCTTAACGAAAGGCACGGTGGTTTTACCACAGTACGGAACGGTGTACTACGACACACGTTATTTTCCGGAGCCAGAAAAATTCAGACCGGAAAGGTATTGAGATACGAGATTTTTTTTTGGAAGGAAATGTCCTATTGCCTCTATAAGGAGAACTGGTAGGAAAAAGTTCTTGTAACTTAACAGACAACATGGAAAACTTGTACTATAACGAGTCGAACATGAAATGACATTAATTACAACTTCAATGTGTTGCCTGTAAACTAAACACATCGTTGAGTTTGACCAAGACGTGAACTGAAAATTGAAGGCAAGTCAAGTGGTTAACAAGTAAAATAGTGAATGTAAGTTGGTATTACACAAGGGATGTCATATCGAACAAGAGAACTCTTCTAAAACGGAAATGTTGTACATTCGCACTGGCTTTGATAATGCCATAGCAGGCTTCGTCGACACATCGCTTTTCTGAACCCTGTATTACACCGGTTTATATTTATATTGGACTACATCTTACTACATAGTAATGCATGACGCCTGATGCTTAATTCTGAGTGACTAAACTGAAGAATTAGAAGGTTAACAAACTTATAGAGGAGAATCTCCTCTAACGCTCTAGGGGTATACAAGATAGCATTTATCATATATCATTACGGGTTACCATCCAACTACATTTCTGTCAGCATTTGAAAGTGTTTTCAAACTTATGTTCAATCCATCTCAGTATTTTTTATACCCCCATATTCGAAATGGTAACCACACACGGCCCCTCATTAGGGGTAGTGCGAACCTAAGCGCATTTTCCGTTTGCTTCTTCCCTTCGCAATCGTAGTTCATGGTTATGGATTGTTTAGAGTATTTCGACAAGTGCGATTATCATCTCATGACCTGTAAGGTGCTTGCACCTGCAAAAATAGATTAGTAAATTCAGCCGCAGACACGCACACTCGTTTTGTAGGTAATCGCACTAGTGAAGGCTTGCCTCCTTTAGAGTTCAACCCATTGTTCTTTTCCTCCATATCTCACCGATCTTTTTCATTAGATGAATGGCACATCTATGTTTCCCTTTTAATTTTTAGTACTTCGAATCTCGAAAATGGGATAACTTCCGTAAATCTGAACTGTGAAGTCCGTCAACGTACCATTTATACCAGTAGTATCTCACTAGATATCGTCAAAGCGCTCGCAGAGAATTTTCGACGTGGTTGATTTCCTCAAAACCCAGCACTTAAATGGTTACATTGTTCTCTGCTGTGGTACTTGCCCATGACACCTCGCTTCTTCTGTGTAAATCCTCCCTCATGTTATTTTCCATGTCAACTGAACTATCATTGTATACCTATGAGGTAATCTCTGTAATGAGAGAACCATAGTTCGATTTGTTCACCAACGCAACGTTGGTTCCTCAGAGCTAGCTTTCATCCGATTGTGCACAGCTCTATCCTTGTTCCCGCTTTGATAAGCTTATTGTTGTTTTGCCGAAAGCCTTTTTCTATTAATATGGTAAGAGGTCTATGGTAAAGTTGTATTTTTGAACAGCAGTTACGATAGCGGCCAACTAGAGCTCTTATGTAAACGACAGATGCACCACTTTTTAGTCGGTCAGCGCCGATAGGAAAGCACTCGTTCAACGCTGTCAAGCACTTTATCGTACTAGACAGAAGTTAGGACAAGAGACGGATGGCACTCCAAACAGACTTTTACGACTCAGAAATGTGGCTTGAATGAGGGTGAAAAAGCAGAGTTTCCTTCGGAATCCTGCTTTTTGAACTGGTTATGCTTCATCCAAAATCCTCGATATGCGCATTAGGATATTCCTCGTAAACAGCTTGTGGACAACACTCAACAAGCATATTGAACCACGAAGATTCACTCGGTCACCCTTCTCAGGTGTGATTACCGTGCGCTAAGTTCTCTACTGGACTGGATCTTCTGCTTCTGAAGGTAAGATGTAATTTGGTTTGTGAAAAGCATATATAATTTATGGCCTCCAGCTCTAAGGTCTGTTCTAATATTATTGCTTCTTAAAGCTACTCCCCTCATATTTTCTATCGCTACTCGAAGTTATAATTTGGGAAATAATTCTGATTGGTTCTCTTTACAGCAGGGTTTCAGAGTTTAATAGGAGATTGTGGATTGAAAAGGATTGGTATAGGAGTTTTTTGTTATTAATTCCATATTATGGCAGAAAGTTGTGGCAATCCCATCTTGAGTTACCATAGATAATAGCGGAACATAACACTCGCACAATTCCCGATCACAGTTCTTAAAAATAGAACATTTTCGATCCCCTTCCTTTCTACCTGTACCAACGCAAGTCCCTTTGTAAAAACCTTTTACAGCCACAATTTCTTATCAGCCGTGTATGGTGTGTTGCTATAGATCAAACTTGACTTTTATGCTCCTTCTGAGTAATTCCTTACTGGTGATAGAGATATGATCTGAACATCGTCTCTAAGGACTTGAAGAGGGTGCGGCATATAAGTTTCGTATCTTTTGAAAACCAGCTCGTGGTCTACGGCCAAGTTTTCCTCTAACTGCCAGCCATACAAGGAGAGAATTTCGTTAAGAATGTTCTCGTGATATAAAATTTGCTTTTTTATTCCAGAATAACAACAAAAACTACTTTCCAGCTCACAGTTTGATACCATGTTCTCACAAAAAATGCAGTAATTCCACCTAATATATAATTACGATTAGACAGGCACCATGCTCCGCTTGTGAGGATGTGATCGACTTCCGCATGAGTCATACCGTTAGATGACTCAAACGTCCAGCGGCTCTCTTCTTCAAAAAGAATTAATTTTCGTGGAAGAGGTGCAAGATGTACATGAATCTCACGATCTTGCATTCACTCCACTGTCATCACCACTTCTTGTTCTGGCATTTAAATGCTACAACAAATTTATTGGGCACGTTGCTGCCAATTACTTCATTCCATTGTTAACAAAACGAATTTAGCTCTGGTATTTTCCGGTATATCGGTTAGTAGAGTTGGCGACTCTGATCTCCTTATGGCGCGTGGTTGAAGATGTAGGATGGCCCGGCGAAGAGAAAGAATGTGTGGAAATGATGTATGGAGCGACAACATGGGAACGCGTTGACGACAAAGCCTGTTTCATGACAGGACCATTCCTCTTCGAATAACAAAGATTTCATCACTTAATCGATGAACTCCGGTCTTCTTGTTTTCGTCTCTTATAAGGCGACCACATGGAATTTGATACGACCTACTACCTGAAAAAAAGATTGAAGATCGGCGTTTGAGTGGACTATCTTGGTATTATACGTGCAAAATAAGAAATAGTTATCATGACGTGTTGTTCGCATGTTCACTTTATCCGGTTCCAGTGTTGCCCTGTGTAATTCGTGACTCTTACCGGTTCTCTCACCGTCTGACAGAAACACCCTGTGTGTGGAGCAGTGAGTCAGCTTAATTGCTGGTTGGACAATCTGTTCTTCTTCAGAGTCCTGACATAACATCGCTGGGCTGTTTCTAGGTCTCCACCACAAGCAGTCGGTAGCCCTTGCGGATCGGAGGGAAGCTTCGTGTTAGCGATATCGATTCCTTCCACTAATCGTCCTATGAGCTTAGTCACGGTATTAGAGCGAATATAAAACTATAGGAGTAGGAATAAAAAGCACATCAATCGTTCGTAGACAGTGTAAAAAACCGAATTCCATTCGATAATGGGCGATAATTTTTCTGTGACTAAAGGACTTGAGGAGTTAAGAGCTTGACAGGCTTCAAAAATAGGAGGGAGCGTACTAAGCTTGTATTAAATGAAGTGTGCTGGGACTGGTAATGCGGAGGATAATACAGAACCTACATGTGGAAGAGTGTAAATGAATGGAACTGGAGGATGAGCATAGTGACAATTAGTGGCACTGATGACATAGATCTTCGATAAAGGTGAAAATGATGTTGATAGACAATTTTTGCTGCTTCAGTCCATGAAACCGATGAGCTACAGATCGAATACTGGCATTTGGCTAATAACACCACGCCATGTCTTACAAGGTGAGAATTGTTAGAATACTACAGTTGAGAGGCTACTGAAGTTCCGATCCGGCCCCTGCAACCCAATCTATTGCACTTCATATTGTGAGGAAAGACAGATTTGAAAACTTGTTGATTCATCTACATTTTGCTGACAAGGCAATGAATGATAGATATGATCGACATATAAGATCAGAGCACTACTCGAACTTATCGATAGGAATTGAAGAACAATATGCTGGTCTGGAAAATACACATGCAATGAGGAATCACTCGTGCCATTTAGAGATAAGCGACTTCCCTCACTATATGCCATATAAGAGATAAATAGGAATTCAACCTATTCGAAGGCGTAGGATTACGCCGTGGAAAATGTACGTCTCATGTCGTGATTTTCATTGCGAAGGAAAGAAGGGCCAATAATAAAAGTCTAGAGCCGATAAAAATTATTAATGGAAACAAACACTACGTAGAAAAACAGTGATGTAGAAAAATAGGAAAAGGGTAGGGTTTCGAGAGACAACACTGAGTTTGGTGACGGCATACAACTGCACCGCCATTCACCTAAACAAGTCCTTTGAATTCTATTCACCACCTTATCATAGGCTGAAATGTCCCTAAGTTTAGAACTTCAGTGTAGAAGTACAAAAGAGACGGCTCTATTCACTCCAAAATACTCCCTGTTGCACGCTATCTTCATCACCGATCTGTCGTCGACCATAACGTGAACTCGTCCAAAAGTTTTTTCTTCGTAAATAATTAAAAATACATAGCATTTCCTCGTCCGCAAAAAAATAACCGCCGTTGGATAGACTATCTATAAGCTTAGCTTGCTCGCTCGTACCCAGTAATGATCCTTCTATAAATGGATAGGTAACTCAGTTTTCAGTGACTAGGCTTAAGTACGATCTGCTGAATGAAGGAAGGAAGGAATCCCTGCACCGATAACTTGTATACCCGGAATTAGTTTCTAAGGTAGATACTGCTCTCGGCAGCTACACTCTCTCTGCAAAGTGAATTCATCCAGTGAAGATTACCTTCGGAAGTTAATAAGTTTCTTCAAGTATCACCTAGCCCAGAGGCAGACTTTGACTAGGCTACCCTCGGGACTTCAGGTAACCACAATGGGTAAACTAGGAAAACTCTAAAAAAGTAGAGATAATATACATCCAAGCATCCAACCATGCAAGTACTACCTAGCTTAACATAGGCATCTGCATTAGATAAGCTATCGAACAAGTGGAAAAAAGTACCAAGGACGCGTTATGTGACAAAAAGAAAACACTAAGAACGATGAGTTCCAACCACTTTTCAATCCTTCACTAAAGGCTAAAAAGAAACAGAAATAAGCTAATAGATGTAGCCAGTGAAAACTTCAGATTCCTTGATGAGAACGGCTATTACAAAAAGAAGCCAGAAATGAATCCTTTTGGAATGGGCAAGAGGACATGTCTCGGCGAAAACCTGGCGCGATATGAACTCTTTCTTGTCTTCACCACTCTGCTGCAGAAGTACGAATTTCGACCGATAGGTAAGGCAATGAAGAATATCACATTTCTGTAGTTGGCAAAGGTGAACATTTTGCGATTACAGAACAGTGGAACTCGATTATTTTAGCTCATTACTGGATTAGACTGGATTGTTTGTTGACAGAAGACGATATGGTCCGGCAAATTTAAAAAAGGAGAAAAGGAAATTATGAACAAGCTAATGCCAGCCGTTTTACAGAAGGAGAACCGTTGCCGTCATTGGAACGAAGTGAAGGAATGACGAATGTTCCTAGAAAATACCGGTGCACTGTGATTCCACGAAGGTCATTAGATGTTTAATCAAAATATATGGTCTACAGAGTTGAGAAATAGTTGATTATTTGAAGAAAACTCCGATCTCCCAATCCAGCGTTTGTTGTTGTTGAATGCTCTTTTAGCCAAAACACTCATCTGATCTCTTCGCTTGTAGTATTGAAATACAAAAATGTGTCCAAGCAACAATTCGTTTACTTCATTACAATGTTTTCGACTTGTTGGAAAATTGTTGAAGGCGAATAAAGCTTAAAATTTAAAATGAAAAATGGTGGTCATAATTTGATTCAATACACGGTACATCCGGAACTGGGAGTGGTTCCTCTGCACCAACTATCCTACAGAGGTGGTCGTCCAAGCTAAGCAATATGTGGCAAAATACGTGCCCATTTGGATACTCAACTGACTTTTTCATCAGGTAGCATTTCTTGCACTCATTCCTTTCCCTTACCACTGTCTTCCACGTAGTTAGTGTAGTTTATGCGTAGGCTCGGCTATGGCCTAAGAATCTGAATGCTAACGTCAGATGTGAGTACAGCGTGTTTCCGAGCATGCAACGATAACATCTGATCAACCTTTTGCAGATTTACAAGAAAGTTGTCTTGAATCTCTGGGAGTCCACTCCAACATTCTCCTTATCCACACGTTGCCTTCCCTCATCAAACCAGCGAAACGGACAGTAGGCTTGTTTTTGGCAAATAAAATCTTCCTGCGCTGGTCGTGGGAATCTCCCAATAGAAAGTACCATAATGAAATAAACCACACCAGAGTAAATAGGTTTTGCCTGACCGATGTCGCTGTTGTCCCAAAATTCTACACAGGATCAGACCGTCTCCTCCTTCGTGCAAGAATTTCTTTCTCGGAGAAAGGAGAAAAAGCCGATAAATTAAGAAACCGAAGTACCAGAACCACCATAAACTCAGACTTATTCAATTCATTAGTTGTCTGTTGGGAAGATGCCGTTGTCGACGTCGACGAGGAATACGATCGGCTTATTCAACATCTTCACGTTAGCGCTATGAAAACTGCGAGCTCGAAAGTCACCAAGAGACGTTTGTCTACAGAAACACTCGAATTGATACGCTAGCGTGGAATCGCACGAGCTGCTGGCAACAGCGAACAAACGTCCGAATTTGTAAAACAGTGCAGACAGGCGATAAAAGAAGATTTTAAAGAGAGAAGAGTAGCAGTAATGGTAGAAGCTGCAGAGGCTGGGAAAAGCATTCGCGAAGCCTACCCCGAAGCTTCGCCAGTTACAAGACCAAAATGATTGCACTCGAGCGCACAGACAGAACAGTTACAGCGTCCAAAAAGGTAATGGAGAAAATCACTCACGAATACCACTTGGATTTCTTCGATAGCCACGTCCACCTTCCGTCATATGAAATAAAGGAGGATGGATACGCTGTACCACAGGTTCTTACTTCCAAAATCCGACATGCCATTTCGTCGGCGAGAAATCGAACAGCACCAGGTCCGAACAAGATAAGCTCAGAACACCTGAAGAACCTTCCTTCAGTCCTTGTAAACACACTGGCTCGGCTCTTCACGCGTTACCTGTCTGAATGCAAGGTTCCTACTCAGTGGAAGACCAGCACGAGCGTGTTATTGTTAAAGAAAGGTGACCTACGTGACATCGGCAACTATCGCCCAATCTGCTTGGTGCCTGTCGTCTACAAGCTTTTCACTCGAGTCATCCTAAACAGGATTGACACTACACCGGACGAAGGGCAGCCATATGAGCAAACAGGGTTTCGAAAATGATTTAGTACGAGGACCACATCCACACGATAACAAAACATTGAAGTATCGCGAGAGTACAAAAGACCGCTGTGCCTCACTTTCATCGACTTACAGAAGGCCTTTGATTCAGTTGAGATAGAAGCAGTCTTGGAAGCCCTTGATAGTCAAGGAGCCCTTACTCAGTACACAAAAATTCTTCGTGAGCTGTACAAAAATTTCGCAACCAAAATACCACCATTCTACAGCGATATTAACACTGACGTCAAAAGCGGAGTTAGGCAAGGCAGTACAATCTGGCCAAAATTATTTACCACCACACGCTAGAACGTCATGCGAACAATGGAATGGGATAATATGGGAGTGAAAATCGATGGTCGGCAGTTACACCATTTTCGTTCTGCTGATGACATCGTCCTTATAACACCAAACAGCCAAGCGGAACGTATGCTTGCCGATTTTGATAAAGCCTGTGGAAAGATTGGTCTTCGACTAAATCTCACAAAAACGATGTTCATGAGGGATGGATTGGTTTCGTATACCTCATTCACACTCAACGGAACCAATATCTCCGACTGCTCCATTTATGTCTATCTAGGTCGGAGAATCAACATGTCGAAGGACTTAGCTCCAGAGCTGGGCACGAGAAAATGAGCGACTTGGGAAGCTTTCAAGAGCATCGAAGATGTAGTGAAGAGAACAAAGAACACCCGACTCCCACCTTTTCGACTCGACGTTGTTTCCCGCCTTAACGTATGCGTCAGAAACCTGGTCGCTGCGTAAGCAGAATGAAAGATCACTCAGCGTTATCGAACGCGCAGTCGAAAGGACGATGCTAGGAGTATCCCGTTTCACACAAGTAGGAGATGGGATCGGAAGCTCCGATCTGCATCAACGATCAAAAGTCAAAGGCGCCGTTCTCTACGCCAAACAGTCGAAGATAAGGTAACGTAATGCATATGAATGACAACCGATGGACAGCAGTCGTTAATAAATGGATTCCTCAGGATGTTAAACGGACTGCAGGAAGACCACCGACTCGATGGTCAGAGTTTGTCACAAAAAGCCTAGAAGAAAGATATGATACTCAACGAGTCCCTAGAGCAAGCAGAATCTTCCGGGCTACTCATGCACGCGACAGGGAAAAATGGAAGATTTACTGGCTCCCGCTCGAGTTACTCGTCGGCCAACGGAACTATAGGTGATACAGGTGAACCAGATGCGTGTAGCGCAGTGGTCATAGGCACCTTGCAATACGCGTGAGATCGATCCCCACGCCCAAGGCTCACCAAGCCTTTCAACCCTCCGAGGTCGCCAAATTGGTACCAGACCTGTCTGGAGGATAGCAGCACTGGTTCGATACATCGGTACGCCTCCGCAAGTCATTGTTAAGGCTAGATATGCATTTATTAACCTCCAGTGATGCTTAATGAAGTCGAATGGATGGCTCATCCCTCAGGAGTTGATCGACGACGAGAGCTTTACCCTATTATTTTTCAGAATCAAGAAGTAAGGACTTAGTTATAAAGAGCTACATCTCAAACTACCAGTAAAAAAGTGAATCGGATATAAATAAATGGCATAAAAACCGCTATCGTCTGAAACGTGGACGAAATGTGGCGTCTGGCGCGTGCATAGTCAGTGACGAAAATTTCCCGCGCAAACGCTTCAAATTTCTTTGAGAACGGCGAACGGAGTGGGGTCAAATCTACAAGCAGTTTTCTACTAGCTACTCTTTTAGTCCTTCCTTTTGTTGTTTAGGGTTATGTTTATATTTTATTCCTTTTTCAGGCTACATAGATCTGTTTTCACCCATACTACTGTTGTAACCTGATGACGAGAGAGTTCAGCGAAGAAGAAGTAGCGTCCCCGAGTTCTGCAGCAGTATCGTCACGAAATCCGCAATGGATGAGCAGAGTATTCCGACGTGTCGTAAGCTTTATATATTTTCTATGCGATTAAAATTCAAAAGAATAGGAAGACTTATATCCTTATGGTGATTTCTCGCTGTAAGAGTAGGACTTGGATACATCTTGAGCTAATCGATATCAAGTGCGCGCGAGCCCCACTCTGTAGTGTTTGGATTAAGTTTTCTTGACTTTTCAGTTTCAGTCGTTTAGGGATCCAGTATGAAATTTTCGTAAGGTTATAAAGCTTTCTTGAATTTGAAGAGGTCTGAAGTTAAGAATAAGCAGTAATCGCTAGGCTTATCTCTCTTATGAAAAACCCTGTATCTTCAACAGTTTTCGAAAGTTCGACTTTAGGATGGAGCGCGGATCACATCGTACTTCTCGGTTCGTAAACGTGCTCGTGAGGACGAAGCTAAGGATTGCTGCAAGCGTGCTCGCCGAGGTCTGACAGTGTGTGATGTTAAGTTCATCTCGCCGGCAGAAGCTTGCAATGGAATGAATCCTCTGTTCCTTCACTATGTGGAATTTCAGAATGGTGCGACTTTACTTTAAGAATTTCGGTTTTTGTAGCTGTCATAAAAATTTTTAGCAAAGGTCTAATTTTTTGTGGTTGATAAGTCCGCTGTGGGTATTTCGAGATATGTTAAGCTCTCAATTAATTGATCAAGGATCATTAAATGGTATCTCTATCAGTTTGCTTCATGTCTGTACGAATTTCGGTTGAATTATTTTCCAAAACAGCAGAGGGAGGATAATAGTATATCAGGATTAACATTCGATCAACCTCGGTATGCTAATCAATATGTATTCTTTCTTTTATAAGTTTACACGAGGTTGATGTATAATCCTTATCAAAGAAGGAATCCAACATGGGGAGTTTATTTTGGAATTTCACAAACAGTTTTCCTGCTACTTCATCAGATTATTCCCATACTATGCTACTTCATAAGGACTCATGTGGCGCAGTGGTCAGGCGCCCTGCTACACTGGGATCGATTCCCGCTCCCCTGGCTCGCCGGGCTCCTCCATTCCTTCGGGGTTGGAAAATTGGTACCAGACTTGTCTGGGAGGATAGCAGCACTGGCTTGATACATCGGTAGGCAACCGTGAGTTATTCTAAAGGCCATATATACGTTCAGTCACCTCCAACGGTGCTCAATGCATGGCGCATCCTCAAGGATTGATCAACGCCGAGAGCTTTATCCCTTTATTTTACGTTGCTTCATGGGAACGCGTTTGTGAAAAAACTTTTTTAACAGTTATAAGAGTTGCAACAAAGACTTTTGTTTAGAGTGTTGCGCCATTGGGCACTCGTCTGTCAGCGGTCGTGTGGTTCCGCGCATCCCAACACCTCTTGGAGCTTTCGGAGAACTGCCATCAAATTTACTTCACCTACTGTTTGATAATCTTGAAGGTTAGTGATTGGTAGCGCAACATTATAACAGCTCTTAAATAGTACTTCTTTCTAGTATCGTGTCTGATCGCTCTTTGCTTAACTTCAACGGCTTGGTCGACATATGCGTTGGATTATGTTTATTCGCATTCTTTTCTAAGACGGGCTCAACGTGAAAGCACAAGGTTTACCGAGAATGGTGCAAGATCTTCATTCAAATACTTCACTCCAAGTGATCCATTCTATTGCTATGGTACGTTGAAACTTTAGTGTTAGCAGAAAGGCAAAGCCCTTTCTTTCATAATTCCTAGCATTCGTGTAGTAGTGTCAGGACCATTTCAAAGTGGTCTGATCTGTAATACATAGAGAAGCGTTTTTACTGACTGCACACTGAGTGGTTTCAAATCCAACGAAGTACTTTTTACACTTGATGAAGTAATGCTGATTCTTCTTCGGAAGCAATGGCTTTTTCTGCTTTAATGATTTCTAAATTTTTCACAAAACTAGTATTGATGGCTAATGTGAATGTTTCTGGCACCATTACAGAAGGTATTTTCAAGTACAAGGCGCTGGGGTGATGCTGATTTTATTTAAATACGTCTCATTTTACTCGATTTTCCACTAGCGTTCATGAAATGGTATGCATATTATTTTGCGACTCTTAATTATTTGGTGCAGTTTGGTCAATTTTAGTGGGAAATACAAAGACGAGGAGTTTTATTGCTAGTGATAGACAAGTTAGGTAATAATTAGGTGAATATTAGTCCAGGTATAATTAGTATTCGGTTAGGTTAGGTAAGTTAGGTACTGTGTAAGCTTATTTTATTTGAAGATGCGAGTGGTCAGTTTTCTAGTTGTTCGTATAGGGGGTTTCTTTACGGACCATCTGATTGGTTTTTGAGTGGAAACCATTAGTAAACTGCGCGATCCCAAAAGCTGTCTTCTGTGCCATGCTGTACGTACACTATTAGGCCAATGCATTTATTCATGGCTGCTCACCAGAGGTCTGTCGCCAGTATGATTTTTATCGGGCCAGCTATCTTAGCCGTTTATTGAAGATCTGGTCCATAGCCATCGTTTTTTTCTTTGGAAAATACTTCGAGTGTTTATATACATGCATATGTATATATACATATATATATGTTTATATGTGTGTACATGTGCGTACAGATGTACATGAGTGTATGTTTGCACATATGTGTATGTATATATGTACATATATGTGTATATAAGTACATATATATATATATATATATATATATATATATATATATATATATATATAT
>UYYA01004610.1:0-84387 GCA_900624975.1 Angiostrongylus costaricensis
TAGTCCTGCTTGCTCGACTGGTTGGACCTCATCCAATGTCCTTGATATGCGCGAGAGGATAATCTTCGTGAGCAGCTTGTAGAGTACATTTGAAAGGCATATGGGACGATTGTCACGTTGATCCATTCGGTCTCCTTTCTTGGGCAGGATGACCGTGCGCGACATCCTCTACTGGTCTGGGATTTTTTCCTTTTGAAGGTAGCCTGTCATATTATCTGCGAAAAGTACATGTAAACTATGGCCTCCAGCTCTAAGGAAATCGGCAGTGGTATTATCGTGTCCTGGAGCTGTGCCTCTTTTCATGCTTTCTATTGCAACTCGAACCTCCGACGGAAGAATTCCAGGTGGTTTTTCTCCAGCGGGGATATTAGAGGCGAGGACGGGGATTGTGGAACAGAAAAGATTGGTGTAGAACGTTACCGCTATTAATTCCATATCATGGCGGAAAGCTTTGACGATCCCTTCTTCGTTCGTTAGGGTTGACAGCGAAACATTATAATCACACAAGTCCCGACGGCATTTTTTCAGACTGCTTCTTTTCTCTGCTGCTTCCAGTATTTTCTTCTGCTTGTACCGTTGTAGATGTTTCTGGAAAGCTCTTCTGCAGCTGGCATTTATCACCAGCCATGTTAAACGTGTTGCAGTAAGATCAAGCATCAGTTTCCTTTCCTTTTTTAGCAACTCCTCAGTAGTAATTGAGATGCGATCTCATTTTCTTGCTTGAGGAACTGAGGCGAATTCGGCGCAGCTTTCCAGTCCTTCGACAAGCAGCTCGTAGTATTCTGTCGGGTCTTCTTTAATCTGCTAGTAACGTTTGGATAGGACTTCGTTCAGAACGTTTTTGTCGTATACAGCTAGACTTTTTCTTCGTGGTCGATGAAGAGAGTTTTTTCCAGCTTGCGGCTGAATCAAATCTTCGCACGAAAAAGGCGGTGATCGGAACCGGTACAGAATGATGGGACTACCGAGGTGTCAAGTAGGCACCGTCTTCTGCTTGTCAGAATATAGTCGATCTCCGCATGAGTCATGCCGTTGGAAGAGTTTCATATCCAGCGGCACCTTTCTTTCTCCTCGAAAAACGAGTTTCCATGGAAGAGACGTACTGCTGACAGGAGTCTTGCGAGACGGTTTCCATTCTCATTTCTTTCTCCTAATCCAAAATTTCCGATTTTGTATTCGCTCTCGTTGGCCTTTTCTATTCTGGCGATGAAGTCTCCGACAACAAATTAGTGATATGCTTATCATTTCGGATGACTTCCTCCTACTGTTAGTAGAACGCATTTAATTCGTACTCATCAGCTGCGTCGGTTGGTGAGTTTCAGTTGATGATAGTGATCTTCTTATGATGCGACAGTTGAAGATGGAAGACGGCTATGTGAGGGGAAAGGATCACGTATGAGTCGACGAGATGGACAATGGGCGGGACCCCACCGACATTTCGCGACGGGAGCTTTTCTCCGCGGATCACAAGGGTTCCGTTGTTTAGTTGGCGTATGTCGGTTTTCTCGATTTTTGTTTCTTTTAATGCGATCACATGAAATTTAATGCGATCAGCAGCTACAAGAAGGGCGTGAAGATCGGCGTCTGTGAAGAGTGTTCTGGCATTATACGTGCATAGTAAGAAACAATCTCCATGGCGTGTCGTGCGTGTGTTCGTTAGATCCGGTTCCAATGACTTCCTTCGTAACCCGAAACTTTCTGGCCTCTTACTGGTCGTCTCACCGCCTGACGTCATAAACGGGAGCACCCAGTGTGCGGGGTACTGAGGCTGGTCTTTTGCTGGTCTCAAGCATTGGTCCTCCCTGGAGTCCTGACGTAACCTTGCAAGTGCGTATCCAGGTTTTCACCACGATGTAGATCAGAGAGGTGTGTTTTCGGCGACGAATCCTTCGCTCGGTCTTCCTACTGGTTGATTCGGAGAGATGTTAAAGCCGAAATCAGAAAAGCAAGTTGGAATGAAAAAGTAACCGACCGCTCAACGACGATGTAGAAGCCGAATCCCACAAGATGTATTAACTGGGGATATAATTTATTAAGCTTATTTTGAACAAAAAAAATCCTCTGAAAAGCACTTATAGACCGTCAAAGCATTCGCGACGATATTTTCGTTGATTTTAATGCGAATACTGCGAAAGTAACACTTTAGATGAATATATCTCGACACAAAGCTAACTTTATTAGCTGCCACGATAGTTTTTGAAACCTGTAGAACTTTTCATTCAAGAAACAAATTCTTATTTTACCAAGGTTAAGCTTGTTATTTTCTAAAAATTTTAAAAATCTAAATTTTACTTTCAATTTTTTCCGAGTTTCAGCTGGTAAAGAATTTAAGTTTGCAGAAAGTATTCTATTTATGGAACTGTATTCACTATTAGGGCAATGGGGTAAAGCTCCTTCCATAACAGGCCTCTTAAGGTGTGTAATTCTGAGGTGTCCTATTTATTTAAAAAATATTGACATTTATGGAAGTTATTATAAACAGAATTTGGTTATTGATCGATTGGTCGCAGTGATAGTCCCCGTCTTTTAAGCAATAAGTGTTGTCGAAATCTTCAGATTTTTTAATTCTTGCATTCACCATTTATTCATCACTAAGGAGATCGCTCTGCTAGTGATGGACACGAGACAATTATGTTCCGGAAATTTAACCTTAATATATTTATTTATGTGATCTTATAAACTGATCTTTTGGTGTTATTGATCGATGGCTGACGTTTCGGCGGCTTCGCCTTCCTCAGAGCCTGGACGTATTTAATGTTAGAATACTTTTTATTATTTGGTGAAAAAGAAAGGTTAAAGTGTTAATGAAGATCAAACTTTCAAATAGACGCCATATTGAACAGAAAGGCCACTCACCGTGATGTTACCTGCGGACTGGCCCACGCGTTGTTTTCGTGGAGTCGCGAGCGAGACACACACCGGGGTCAAAATATCATTTTGAAATAGGGCTCCAGCTCACGCGTGCTAGCGAGGCATTCGTCCTTCCGGTTCATCTTTGGTTTTTTGAAATTTATCCAAAACGCCTCAAGAGTTTTGCGCGTTGATGTTTTTGATTCCTGCGCTAGGATCCGCACATTCACTTCAAAATCATCGCCGTTGTGCTTTTGTGCCCTATGCGTACCTAGAGGGGTGTTTAAAGGGATTTTAGCTTTTCCTTCTAGATGTTCTTTTATGCGGACACAAAGTGGTCCACCCGTTTCCCCGATATATTCCTCGCCGCATGAGATCAAGTATATTATGCCTAAACTCATGCAATCCCCGTCTCTCCCGTTGGGACAGCTCACACAGTTTTCTGATCTGCACAAACGGTCATAGAGACGGTTTCGAACTAACTGGCGGCGTACTGTATTGGATGGAATGTCAATAATCGTTACATAATTTCATTTTTCATAATTTTCTTCATTTCGGGGATTCCACATGAACTACGTGTGGGCCAGTCCCGCACGTAACATCACGGTGAGTGGCCTTTCTGTTCAATATGGCGTCTATTTGAAAGTTTGATCTTCATTAACACTTTAACCTTCTTTTCCACCGAATAATAAAAAGTATTCTAACATTAAATACGTCCAGGCTCTGAGGAAGGCGAAGTCGCCGAAACGTCAGCCATCGATGAATAACATCAAAAACAACGACAACGACAACGAAGATCTGTACCAACCTCGCGTCAGCTTAAGAAGATCAGTTTTTAAAATCATACAAATAAATATATCAACTATCTATGCCGAGGTTTATAGAAAGTCGGTCTTTCGAGTTATTAACCTCAATAATTTCATTTTTATGAGCATCGCGATCTATAACTTCATATGAGGTCGACGAGAATGTGAGAGAGGAGTCACACAAGTACATGGCACTGTTTTTATCCATAAGAAGGAATCTGTAGAATAAATTGGATCTGGTCATGACCGAATGAGTGTGAGATTTTGTAGACAGACTACTTTATCTTTACTATTTTATATGGAAAGTTACCTTGAGTAGCTCTTCGAGCTGCCCTGTAGCAAAGGTTTACTCTTGTCTGTACTTCGACGTAATTCTGCTTCCAAGTAAGTAAAGAACTGCGAGATTACACGTTGTCCAAGGATCTGTATATCGATTTCCTTTTCGATTACGTCAGCTCAAAACTACTGGAAATTAGAACGGAGACGATGAAAGACATTACGTAGTGGTCCATCAATGGAGAGTTATCCTATGAGCTCTTCGAACTTCTGAGGGAGACACCTTGGTATGATCTTACATCAGATAAGCTTCTTCGTCATTATAACCAGATGGCTATTACATTGTACAGGCACGCACCTGTAACTCACAGTAAACCGGAGCAGAACTTCCATCTACTAGTAGCGTGCCCTTTAGATGAAATCTACAGACTATGTAATGTGTTACGCTCTTTACTTGTGATAAATAAAGAAAAATGCTGTTCGAGATGTTTCAAATGTGA
Organism: Angiostrongylus costaricensis; assembly: GCA_900624975.1. NCBI lineage: Eukaryota > Metazoa > Nematoda > Chromadorea > Rhabditida > Metastrongylidae > Angiostrongylus > Angiostrongylus costaricensis. The sequence goes on from UYYA01004610.1 coordinate 4,433, forward strand.
AGCAAATTTCTGAGATAATTTCAAGAGGGCTAGAGCGTCAGTGGTAGGATGGTTGGTCCAAGGAGAACGTGTGTTAATATTTTAGTTTTAAAATTTTGATGAAACAGAAAGAATAAACTAACACGATCAACGACAATATACCTATCGAAAGTTCATTGGTATTTTGTAAAGAATTGCTGTGTATTAAATCGATGTAACATAGCTGGAGAAAAGAGACGGCTTTTTTGAAGAACTTTCAAGTCCTGTTTTGACAGAAATACGGTAGTTTTCAGATTTTGTGTTTGCTTGATTTCTATGTGCATTATGCCGAAGAACGAAAAGGACATGGTAAGGCGATTATTGACTATATGCTGCAGACCGAGCATGCTGAACCGTATCAGGTACGGTCGCCATTTATTTTCTAGTTAAGTTACTGTAGCCGTGATCTGGTAGAAATCTGAGGGACTATACGCGAATAGTTTGTGCTCTCACATCAAGCAAAAATCATTCTTTCAATTACTGCGAGTTGGAATTTCTGGTTTTTTTTTTTAAATGAAAGTATAGTTCGACTCCACTAGAGTGAGGCAAACCAGCCATCTCTTTGGTGTCTAGACATTGTTACCAGAATTATCTGGGATGCTCCTTTCGATCCGATCCTGGTAACTGCTTGTACCGAGTCTCCATCACGCTGTAGCACGGATTTCCTAGGAATCAAATGACAATCTAAATCGACCGTTGTTCCTCAACATTCGTGATTAAGGCGAAACGCCCAAGCACCAACCGATTTCGCAGGCAAAAATCTTTGTGGTTGCTGGACTTCAGGAAACGAATCGCGTGAAAGTCGCCCCGAAAATCTTGTAGCATGTGATGTCGCGTCTTTCATGTTGAGAAAGCAATTTTGTTTGAGTTTAAAAAAAACTTTACTTCAAAAATTGGATATTTTTGTCGAGTGCTCCTAGTAGTACCGTTTTTGAATGTCCGTTCTTCAAATCCCCTAAACGAAATGATCTTAGCTTTAGTTGGCGCTCGACAATCCATCAATGACGCAACTCGGCTTTTTCTCAGAACACTATGATCTCACAAAACCAATCTGGCAAAACACAAATTTCGTTGTGTTCGAAGAGCTCTTCAAATCGGTGGCCGTTAACGGAGATGGTACGAGTTTCCTACATCTTAACTTCTTATCTCGAAAATTTTGTGATATCGTATCGATAAGTAGTAGACGAGATAATGACAAATAGAGAGAATGAGCTCTTAGCACAAGAGTTGTCAGCGTCATAATCATTATAACGGTTTCTTTGCCCATATTACTCCTCTGTTTTAAGCAAATAAGCTGCTAAACCTATCAAATAAACCAAGCCTAGAAGCGTATTTATAAATGACGCCGACTACTGGCAGCTAGAAACCAAAGAAATCCTTAATAACTCGAAAGACCGATTTTCTATAAACCTCGGCATAGATAGTTGATATCTTTATTTATTTGATCTTATAAACTGATCTTCTTAAGCTGACCCGAGGTTGGTACAGGCCTTCGTTGTCGTTGTCGCTGTTTTTGATGTTGTTGGTCGACGGCTGACGTTTCGTCGACTTCGCCTTCCTCAGAGCCGTGATGTGACATGTGGGACGCCGAAACGTCAGCCATCGACCAACAACATCAAAAACAACGACAACGACAACGAAGATCTGTACCAACCTCGGGTCAGCTTAAGAAGATCAGTTTATAAGATCATATAAATAAATATATAAAAGAAATTCTTTCTTATTACAGGCTTATACACCAGCTCTTCACTGATGTTTACATTTTCGTTTTTATTGTTTTTTTTTACTGAATGTTCGTGCTACTTATTTCCGCTTTTATTCCCTTACATTTCGATGTTGCGGGAGTCACATGGTCATTCACTTGCTTGGCGTGTAACCCTACTTGACTGCATCTGTGCAAGAAAAGCTCTTCAACTGTATCATGCCATCAAAGTCATCTTAATATAAAAGCCCTTTATTTTAATTTCAGGAGGTGAAAAACGATAGAAAATTTTCGATTAGTGTAAATAACTTTAAAACAGCCGAATAAAAGTTTTTGTACCAACTTCGTGTCACACACAGAAAATTATTGATTTTTGTCACCGGGGTTTAATGGAAGTAGGTTTTTAAGGAAATAACTTTGACGATTCGCTTTACAGAAAACTTCATTTGAACACTGTTTTTGGTTGTTTGTTTAATCCTTCAATAAAATGACATGATGTGCGCCACCTGCGCCTGACGATATGCATCAGCTCCGCAACAGTAATGTGCTCCGGTACCAAGAATTTACAACGGTCCATGAGTCCGTTTTACTTACTGCCTACTCTTTTTAATGGCAATGTATATTGCGAAATATAACTTCAACGATGCTGACATATTGGCAAAACTTTTTTTTTTCCAAAAACTGCTTTTTTCAGCTGATAAAACGCCGGAAGGATGGAGTCGACCTCACACGCCACGTCAGATCGGCAACGGTGGCACGGAGACTCGTTGGCTACGACATGCCATCAGTGGACGTATGGCCAAGGTATTGAAGAGGTCTTAGAATGTAAAAGCAGAGAGACTGCTGTCGATAGGCCAATACGTCACACCAAAACGGGGCTACTTAGTGCCATTTTCCTCCACTAAGAAATCGAATGTACTTCGGATAAAAGAAAGTACAAGATATTCAAAGGATACAAACATTAATCACCACTGCATACCATCTTGACCTCATCAATCATCGAGGAAATCGAGTGAATACCAATAAATTCCAATAGTCCTCGCCTCTCAGTTGACTCTACTGGCATCAGAGACTAGAACAGCACCATACCAGAACGGCACTGCGTTCTTCATTTGTACTGCTTATGTCGAGAACTTGATCACAGGTAGCTCTACGGACTCTGCTGTGGACTAAGCTTTACGTTTAGCTTTAAGCTCGGTTTCCCGATGGATTTACCGAAGTTCCTAAAGTTCTCACATTGGACGGTGGTGCAGAGAGTATGAATCCGTGCCGGGTCCGGCGTCCGGAAACATCGTTCAGCCACGATAGGGCTGTAAATCCTTTTCGCTAACGATTGCAACGAAATGAGATAACAAAGAACTGAAGACATGAAATTTTTTTAAAAAGCAGCATTTCTTATGGTGCTTTAGATTTCTCACCGTGATAAGAATTATACGTCAAACGATAAGAGTCTCTGGTTTCACGTCAGAAAAACAAACGTAATACGATTTTAGGAAAAATCGATGAAGGAAGCAATGAGAAAGCGTAGACATCTACAACACATTTTTGGTCAATAGGTATAATTTGGAAGATGTAAACAATTCATTTTACACGTTTGCAACGTGGTACATTGAATTCGATACGCACGTTAGTGGGCATAGTGGCCGATGCATATTGATTCCAATGCATTTCATTTATGACTGCATCTTTTGGCGCACTGAGATTTTTTGGCACACTTTTTACACCCAATCAGTGGAATCCTTGAATATGAAGATTTCCATTGCCAGTTCAAGGCTTTTTTCAACTATTTGCTTCTAATTTGACACTATAGAATCATGATGAACACAGACTCATGGGATGAATGCTGCTGTGGAAGTAGATCAATCTCCGGAAGGTTCATTGGCGAATCGTGCTCATCAAGCCAAGGCACGAAAGGCACACATCCTGTCAAGCAGCCCACTCTGGTAGCTTGAACTTCGACATTTTTCTCATCTTCGCTTTTCAGTCTACGTTTTTCACCTCTGCTGTTTTTTTTTTCGATTTTTGAATACCATTCTCCTAGACCAGTAAAGCCTCCATTTCTACACATTTTAAATGCTTTCTGACCTTAATGAAAACCTCATTTCATTCACATCAGTTTCTAAAATTACTACTTTTCATTGCTAACTGTACTGCTTGTAATGTCTGTTTTCATCGTATAAAGCTATGCTTTCAATAAAGAAATTAGCTCCATGAGGTAAAATGAGCGTCGGTATTGCTGAATGTTGGGCGCGTGTGGCGCAGTGGTCGGAGGCGCCCTGCAACACACACGTGGAATCCGTCCTTGCGCCCATGGCCCACCAAGCCTTCCACTCCGGGGTCGGCAAATTGGTAACAGACTTGTCTGGGAGGATAGCAGCACTGGCTCATTAGCACTGGCTCGGTAGGCCACCGCGAGTCATTGTGAAGGCCAGATATGCATTCAGTCACAGCCGAACGATGCTTAAGCTGAAGTCGAAGTCGAATGCATAGCACATCCCTCAAGGATTGATCAACGCCGAGAGCTTTATCCTTCTATTCTTTATTGCTTAATGCGGCGCTTATAACGCAGTGTTAAAGGGTGCACTTCAATCGACACACGGGTTCACTAGTTTGATCCCGCTTCCAACAAAAGTCCGTATCGCTCTGAAGTCAACAAACTGGTGCCAAACCTCTATGGAAGGATACATGGGTTTAGTGCACTGGTGGGCTCTAAATGATTAAACAGGGTAGATATGCATTCAGCCTCTTACGATGCTTAGTGAGGTCTAGTGCATGATCCATCCATAAGGGACTGGTCTACACCGAACCCTCCATACACTGCCACTTCGTTTGTGAGCGGATGTGTTCTAGCAGACTATGCACTATTTCAATTCTAGTCCAACACGTTAAAGAATAAAGCCCTCGGCGCTGGTCAATCTCTGAGGGATGGACCATGCATTCTACTTCATTAGGCGTCGTTTGAGGTGATTGAATGCATATCTGGCTCTTACGACGACTTGCGATGGCCTGCCGATGTATCGAGCTAGTGCTGCTATCCTCGCAGTCAAGTCAGGTGCCAATTCGATGATCCGGAAGGCTTGGTGAGCCTGGGCGGGGCGCGGGCATAGTTTCTACGTTTGTCCTACGCGTAGCTCAGATAAGTTCTACTTGATCTTTGCGTTGTGGCTCTTCGTAGTCGCATCGAGTTGAATCTTCTAGAGTGGAGTATCACTTGAATGCAGTAACCACACTGGGCGATACTTTTTGATGCAAAATGATTGTTAATCTAATGCCATTCGATATGACAGGCGGCATCATTATTAGCTGGCATAGCTAATAATGAGCTGAGAGCCATAGCTGAGAGCGTAATAATATTTTAACGACCGGCTTTGTTTTGAAGTCTTCACGGTTAATCAATATTTCGTTGGATGACATGAATATTGATCGATATCCAAGAAAATATTGACTAATCAGGCCGAGGCTAAAGGATTGTTGGTCTTTAAAATAATCCCTTAGAAATTTTGAATTGTGCAGAGGAAGAATAATGCGATAATACTTTTGAGAACTTTTTATTTTGTGTTGTGCTAACGTAGAGCATTCGGTTAGAGAAAATAACAGGACAATGTGCATCTTTATAGGTTCTGTTAAGCTATGTTGGGTTTGTTTGCCTCAGCCGAGGAGTCTTCCCTAATGGTATGAATGGTTTGAAAGTTTTATCCCACTCTGCTGGTTTCAGGGATTGACATGCTATGGGCAAAGTCATCGGTTGGTTATCCATCTACGATTTACGATTAACAAGGCAGGTTGCACGCAGCAAACCAACTCCATAAAACCGATCAGGGTTGATCTCTTTGTGTCACCCTCATTTCGAAAACGGACTACTTTTTGCCCTAGTGATTTCACTCTTCGTGGTCTAAATGCTCCCGTAATCAAAATACGAAAAAAGCAAAAAAAAACATTTTATTGTAACTCCCAAGTCCGACTTTCTATTAACCTCGGCATTGATTGAATATATCTTTCTATTTCTGTTCAGCAAACACGAGGTGCTATTTTATTTCTTTATTTACGCACAAGCTGACGTTTCGGCGGATTTCGCCTTCCTCAGAGCCTGGAAGGGTCAAGTTGACAGCAACCTATCCGGCCAAACACCTTCATAACCAAACAGAGAAAACGCTGAAGCAAGATTTCAATCACATTTAGCATAGCTCTGCACACTCACCGCTTTCTATGAGTCTTCCACTAAGTATGTCGCGTGAAGACCGACCGCACCAAATTCACATGGAAGCGTAATGTGCTCCTCACATCAGAGTAACAGGTTTATATACTGTCCAATATCGCGCGTGATAACGAGGCATTCCTCCCTGCGGTTCATTTTCGGATTCTTGGAATTAATCCTACGTGACATAGTGGAAACCTCATAGAAAGCGGCTCTGAAGAAGGCGAAATCCGCCGAAACGTCAGCTTAATCGTGAACAAAGAATAGTAACACCTCGCGTTTGCTCAACGAAAATACGGAGAAAATCACTTGAGCAATGCCGAGGTTAATAGAAAGTCGGTCGTGGCAGTTGCTTCCATGTGAATTCTGTGCGGTCGGTCTTCACGCGATATATTCAGTGGAAGACTCATAGAAAGCGGTGAGTGTGCAGAGCTATGCTAAATGTGATTGAAATCTTGGTTTAGCGTTTTCTCTGTTTGGTTATGAAGGTGTTTGGCCGGATAGGTTGCTGTCATCTTGACCCTTCCAGGCTCTGAGGAAGACGAAATCCGCCGAAACGTCAGCTTGTGCGTAAATAAAGAAATGAAATAGCACCTCGCGTTTGCTGAACAGAAGTAGAAAGATACATTTTGTTGTTTTTACTCAAGACTGCTATTTTTCACATAATCCGTCATCACATCTACTTTGCGGCTCCCAGCATTTCTTGGATTCCATTCGTTTTCTTCGCATTCATCACCCACAATAGCGTTCAAGCATTTCGCGTGTTTCGGTTGTTTCTTGAGGATTTCATCTTCTTTATGGGTGTTGTAGAATGCTTGTTAAGGCGATTCTGTTTGCAATCTTGGGTATAGCTGGACTAGCTGAGGAAGGGCGTTGGGGGTCGAAAGAACTCGCGCCTTTGCTTCCTAATCAACGACATCACTACCCACTGTACTATCCTCCGAGGCTCAACACCAATGTAATCATAATGAAGTTACGGGAACAGTAGTCTCTAAGTTTGACTGGCACCTCCAGTACCTGCAAAACTACCAAGGTAAGGCAGTCTTGGATTTACCTACGTCGACAGCGGAAACAGTTTCGGTAAGGAGGAGTGCAAGCCAACATAAAAGAATGAGAAGACAACTTTTTTCGTAAGCATCATTTAATATGCTTTTACAACGCATCATAGGCGCAATATTTCAGTGATGAAAATGCCGCCCAATACAAGCAAATCTCTGGCTTCATCCCAGTGGGACTGGGACATCGTAGCCAACTTGTCTGCAATCAGCTCGCTTTCTCTCAATCCGGGAAAGATAGCGTCTGCCTGTGGGGAAGACCTGAAAAATGCCTTAGCACTGATAACCTAGGATTTCAGAAACAGTCGACCCGACCAACATTCAACGACACTCAATAAAGAGTACCCAAGTCCTCACTCAACAGCTGTACTAACACGTAAATCTGAAGAACTTCGTGTGTAGTGGATGTGAGGAAACGAATTGAATGAGATAACTGCTAGGATCGAAACAATATGTGATGTAGGGTTAGAATAAACGAATGCGGAAATAAACACGACGGAGATGCTATAATACTTATAATAATCTTGGTAATTTATTACATTATACTTTTATTTATTGGGAACAGTGGGAATGCTGCCTAGATGTTATGAGGTCCCCGCGAAGCTTAGAATGTCTCAATATCGTTAAACCTCAAACATGAGTGGTTAAATCCTTAGAAACATCAGGACAATATACGATCGAGGCAGATGTGGGAAGACGTATTAAGGAATGCTTTAGTATTTCAATGATTAAGAGCAGTAAGCCAACATAGAATTGAGATTAGTGAAACTTTGATGGTCTTATGTAATGAGATATCAATTACTAGGTGGTAATAGTAACCGAACTAGTGAGTGATTGGTGTGAATACAGAACTCAACAATTTCATTTTACCATGAGGAAAGAAGGCGCGGGTGTGATACAGTGGTTAGAGGCGCCCTGCAATGGTTCATGGCTTGCACGTGGCTTCGATCCCGTGCCCCGGTCTCACCAAGCCTTCCATCCCTCTGAGGTCGCCAAAGTGGTACTAGACCTGTCTGGGAGAATAGCAGCACTGGCTCGATACATCGGTAGGCCACCGCGAATCACTGTTTAGATTAAATATGCATTCTACCACTTCTATCGATAGTTGATGAAATCGAATGCATAACACAGAGATGGTCAACGCCGACAGCTTTATCTGTTATCCTTTTTATGACGAAAGAAGATACGTCGTCAAGAAACAGTACAAGAAACCAATGAAATAACTTTAACAGTAGAAAATAGTGGTCCTTCTACACGATTCCGATCGAAAATGTGGTACCACAGGAGACAGTATGGAAGGGTAAATTCTAACGGGTGCTGCTAGTTTCGTTATTATTATCTGATGAGCAAGAATACCTTGCGGTGTTTGTGACGACGCTTTAGTTCCGATAGTTGACTGGGATGGGAAGACATTAAATTTTTGCCGAACGCATACCACGTGTCAAAAATCTGACTCATTCCTTTCAAAATATCTCAGAGTGGAAAGATCTTAATACTCTGCTCATCAGCGAAAGTTTATGTGTTACACTGTCTGTACAGTAAACTGAGAAATTGTAAATGTACGGCACAATATATGTGATAGTGAAGCTATCGATTTAATACAAGAAAAGTCAAATCAAGAATCTGTAACCGAATAGAAACGATCGGAAAAGAAATGAATCAACTGTGACTATCGTCCGTACCAATTGCCATTAAACGTGAGTCATATAGGATTCGTACCGTCCAGAACGTTTTAGCAATTCGATCGCTTGAAGTAAATGCGAACATGAGGCTAAAGTTTATCTCGTTATGTTTAGTTAGATCTGCTAATGGATGACAACAGTATCCTAATTAGCGATCGATGAAAATATGGAATTCAGCCGCTCAGCTCTAAGATTTGAAGAGGAAGGAATAGGAAAGGAAAGAGGAATAGGAATGAGAGATCCAGGCTTTCTGCAGTAAACTTCGATAATTTCAGCAGCTCGGAGCGTGGAAATATTACCACACAAGATAGTGGGCCGTAAATCTTCTCAACCACGTTAACGTGTAAACATATTTCATAATAATAAACATAATAAACATATTTCCTGGCAATTCAGTGTCCACAGCCAACGGTTTACCGACTCATCGCGGCTGGTTGTTCTTGGGTGTCTGCTTGTGATGTACTGCATAGGACTCATCCCCAGTAGGGTCTCCCAAGCTCAGGATTCCGGAGTTCCTAGCAAGGAACCAAGCTAAGAGTAAACCAATACCAAGATCCACCACCATCCTGGTATCATACAAGTCGCACGATAGTTAATCTACCACCGATCCACAAATCCACAAGGACGATAACCGCCTGTAGTGCTGCCGACATGTAGCTGATTTTCGCCTGGCTAACCTCAGGACTCCAGGGAACTACAATGGCTTAACCTGCAAATCTCCGAAAAATGGAGGTTATGCTGGGCCCCGCACGGCTAGCGAAGACGGGCCATCTAAGTACCCAAGTAAATAACTCAGTGTCCGCTAAGTCCGTATTTGTTGTTCAATAAACGCAGCAGCTACAGGTCTTGCATATCTTCAGCTTTTATTAGTATATCCGCATCAAAACAAAAAGAAAAGAGAAAAGAAACATCACATCCACCGATAATGTTCAAAACAACACATGAGAGCTGCATAAAGATATCCAAACGACGATTGAAAGAGCATACACAACAAACAGCTAAAAAATATACACGGCCACCGCTTCATTGTCGTCGTCGTCATCGTCTTCGAATGCTCTCACGTGTGCCAATAAGGAGGCATTATCTAGTAGATAATCACATTGGAGCCCGGTCGATAAAGTTAACAAATAATTACAAAAATTGTAGTGTTAAATAATAGCCACGAAAGGAAGCGCAGCGACAAAACGCCACACCCACCGCTCGGATTTCCATCATAATAGGCTTAGCAGAGAGGCAGCATATGTTACTGATTATATTTATACTACAATAATAACGTACAATCGGTTGAAAAAGTAACCAAATACATTAGGTTCAGGATTTTGAGAGTTGGTTGGATAGCCAGTCCAAGCCCTCGTATAGTCCATGGCCTTGAGTTGCACACGTCGCCTGGATATACCACTAAAAACAATCAGTGTTAGGAAAGTTGTACAACGAAATGATGTATGAAATCGTTAGAACGGTTAAATTTTCAGTACCTTAATCTAACGAAATATTAAAAACTTTTCCTCCTAAGGACCAAACAGTGCATATCGCAGTTTCACTTGCTATCGATTAGATGACGTCTCTACAGTCATTTTTTCGAACAACGACTGACTGAAACATCCACGACAACGCTTACTTTTCCGAAAACTATAGGTAATCTCGACAACTTGAGAAAACAAGAAGTTCCCAAACTGAAAGACTTAGAGAACCGATTTCCCTTTACTATCACAAAGGAGAATTTCTACGTTCTGTCTAACTGCATTTAAAAAATCACGAATAATTCTGCTATGAAACTTCTAAAATCTCAACACAAGCACAAGGTCCCAACACGAAATGTCGGTGGCGTAGGCTTTGTTGTCCACCCATCAATTATCCATCTCGTCGACTCATACGTGATCCTTTCCCCTCGCACAGCCGTCCTCCGTCCTCAACTGTCGCATCATAGGAAGATCACTGCCATCAACTGCTTCTCACCGACTGACGCAGCTGATGAGTACGAATTAAATGCGTTCTACTATCAGTAGGAGAAAGTCATCCGAAATGATAAGCATATCATTAATTTGTTGTCGGAGACTTCATCGCCAGAATTGAAAAGGCCAACGAGAGCGAATACAGGATCGGAAATTTTGGATTAGGAAAAAGAAATGAGAATGGAAACCGTCTCGCAAGACTCCTGTCAGCAGTACGTCTCTTCCATGGAAACTCGTTTTTCCAGAAGAAAGAAAACCGCCGCTAGACATGGGAGTCTCCCAACGGCATGATACATGCGGAGATCGACCATATTCTGATAAACAGAAGATGGTGCCTAATTGACACCTCGGTAGTCACGTCGTTCTGTACTGGTTCTGATCACCGCTCTCTCCACGCGAAGATTCGATTCAGCCGCAAGCTGGAAAAGAACTCTCTTCATCAACCACGAGGAAAAACTCTAGCTGTATACGACAAAAACGTTCTGAACAAAGTCCTATCCAAACGTTACTAGCAGATTAAAGAAGACCCGACAGAATACTACGAGCTGCTTGCCGGAGGACTGAAAAGCTGTGCCGAATTCGCCTCAGTTCCACAAGCAAGAAGATCAGGTCGCATCTCCATTACTGCCAAGGAGTTGCTCGAAAAGGGAAGAAAACTGAAGCTTGATCCTACTGCAACACGTTTAACATGGCTGGTAATAAATGCCAGCTGCAGAAGAGCTTTCCAGAAACATCTACAACGGTACAAGCAGAAGAAAATACTGGAAGCAGCAGAGAAAAGAAGCAGTCTGAAAAAATGCCATCAGGACTTGTGTGATTATAATGTTTCGCTGTCAGCCCTGACGAACGAAGAAGGGATCGTCAAAGCTTTCCGCCACGATATGGAATTAATAGCGGTAACGTTCTACACCAATCTTTTCTGTTCCACAATCCCCGTCCTCGCCTCGAATATCCCCGCTGGAGAAAAACCACCTGGAATTCTTCCGTCGGAGGTTCGAGTTGCAATAGAAAGCATGAAAAGAGGCACAGCTCCAGGACACGATAATACCACTGCCGATTTCCTTAGAGCTGGAGGCCATAGTTTACATGTACTTTTCGCAGATAATATGACAGGCTACCTTCAAAAGGAAAAAATCCCAGACCAGTAGAGGATGTCGCGCACGGTCATCCTGCCCAAGAAAGGAGACCGAATGGATCATCGTGACAATCGTCCCATATGCCTTTCAAATGTACTCCACAAGCTGCTCACGAAGATTATCCTCTCGCGCATATCAAGGACATTGGATGAGGTCCAACCAGTCGAGCAAGCAGGACTACGAAGAGGATTTTGCTGCATGGACCACATCTAAACCGTGTCCAGGGTCATCGAAGTTTGTCGGGAATACCACTTGCCTGTAGTCCTAACCTTTGTCGACTATGAGAAATCGTTTGACAATGTCGAAACGAATGCAATCCTATCAGCGCTCGTCGACCAAAGGGTGGACCCGTCGTACATAAGAACTCTGTCCGACTGTTATCGCAACTGCATCACGAAAATACAACTTTTCCATCGACCTCTTACCATACCCATAGGAAAAGGGGTTCGACAGAGCTACACAATACCGCCAAAGCTGTTCAATACCGCACCGCAGTGGATAATGAAGTCACTTGATTGGGATGAGAAAGGAATACGTATTGATAGAATATTCCTATCAAACCTTCGTTTTGCCGATCACATTGTCATCTTCTCAAGAAGTATTAGCGAAGCAGAGATGATGATCAACGTGCTCAACGGAGCGGGGAAGAGATCGAACTTAGTATAAATCAAGAGAAGACCCATTTCATGAAAAACCCATGGTGCGAAGACGAAAAAATTGAGTTGGATGGCTCTCACATTGCAGAGACCACCTCGTGCATCTACCTTGGGCGATCAATGAACATGGAAAACAACACTAAGGAGGAACTAGATAGAAGAAGGAGAGCAGCTTGGACCGCATTCGGGCCTCTCAAAGAAGCCACCGACCAACTGAAGGACTCGAAAATCCGCGCCCATCTCTTTGATTCTACGGTCCTCCCAGATCTCTGTTATGCTGCAGACACGTGGGTTGATACTTCAGCTACGTCGAGAATGCTTCGCATTACTCACAGAGCGCTTGAGCGATGCCTTTTGAAATATAGCCGGCACTCTCAATATCTAGCCGGAATGCGAAGCTCTGACCTTCGAAATCTGTCACATCTTCGAGATCCAGTAGAATATACATCGACAGCGAAACATAGATGGGCCGGTCACACGATGAGAAGAACAGACGACAGATGGACGAAAAGAACAGTAGAGTGGACTCCAAGAGTGTGCAATCGTCCCCTAAAACGACCACCTATACGTTGGGTAGACGTGTTCGTAAACAAGGTTAATCGGCTGTGGCCGCAGAGCGCTACCGTGCTCGAAGAAGACCACCACCATGGACTACGATTGCGAGAGAAAGGAAATCCAAGTAATATATCTTATATTGAAATGATTTTTTTTGCATCTGCCATTTGTAAACGTTCTCGAACTTTTCTTCGTGCGCTTTTGGTTTTTTTGTAGTTTAAGATACTTTCTTCACGAATTAACTGAGTTCTAGAGGAGTTAATTCTCCCTGGAGTCGTGCAATAGCCGTGGCAGGCATTGCCATGCGGTTTGGAAGAGGTCCACTTCTGCCAAACAAATCTGGTACCAGTCTCCCAACCTCATAGGACTGAGAGAGTTGGAGGTTTGAACCAACGGCTAGTAGGATTGACCGTGCGCTCAGTGAGCGGAACCACTTATTGCTGCGCTATCCGCTCCCTGATATTTCATTAAAAGCTGGAAGACATTGGCGGTCCTGACAGATAGATAGATAAAAATTAATAAATAGATAAAAATTAAAAGCGAGCGTGAAAGCGATGATCACCTCTCCTTCATAGGTTTGCATTTCCGAGTCGTACAAGAACAGATGTTTTCTGCCCACTTTTGCGTAGCCATTGAGGCGGCTGACATTCTTCTCTCTGAATAACAATTTTTAGATTTTATCTGCGTAAGGATAACGGAGATTTTTTAAGCAATGGGACAAAATGAATAAGAAGTGGACAAAGAGTTAAAAGTTGATCAGTCTCTAAGAGGTGTACCATGCACTGGAATCAGACTTCAATAAGTATCGCTAGGGCTGATTAAATGCATGCCTGACCTTTACGCTGATCTTTGTTGACCTGGAGGTGTATCAAAGTGTTTTCATCTACCGACCCCAGAGTGATTCCGGACTTGGTTGGCCAGTTCGCTAAATCGAACCAGTCACCGATCCAGTACATGTTGCCCTCTATCTCGAACTCTGACCCTACAAGCGCTCAACATTAGCAAATGTAGTGCATATATATCACCTGCTTTACCCATAACGGCCTCTGTTGTCAAATAACCCAAACATGCATTAGCGAAGTTTATTTGTCCCCGTCGAACACCAGAAATGTCAATTGGTTTCCATCTTTCAATTCCGCAGACACAAAAAGACACTAAAGTTCCAGATTGAGGGTTTATTTGGTTGCCATAGTGAGGATTTGTGTTGAATATCTTCTTAGCTTGAAAGATTCTGTTGAGGAGGTGAACCGCTTACCTTCCGTATTCGACATCTAAGAACACTTTGCAATCACCATGGCTTAGTAGAAGCATTTAGCGCGCTTTTTATAAACATCGAAGTTGAGTCAGTATTGAGTGATTTCACAGTTTATAGGCCCTTTTTCTGGGCGCGGGCGCGTGTGTGGCAGCGGTTGGAGGTTCCCTGCAATACACACATGGAATTGGTCCCCGCGCCCATGGCCCACCAAGCCTTCCGTACCTCCGGGGTCGGCAAATTGTTACCAGACTTGTTTAGAAGGATAGCAGCGCTGGTTCGATACGTCGGTAGGCCACCGCGAGTCATTGTAGAGGCCAGATATGCATTCAGTCACAACCAACGATGCTTAATGAAGTCGAATGCGTGGCGCATCTCTCAGGGATTGATCAACGCCGAGAGCTTTATCCTTCACCCTTTTATAGGCCTTTCTTCTTAATGGAAGTATGTCGCAGTCTGTTACGTGTATTCGAATCGAAATATGCAGTAGAAAAAAATTTTCGAAGAAGCGAAGTGGTAAATTTTGAAGCGCGTCAACGATTAAAACCACTCAGTGTACAAACGAAGCGTTCTGATGCGTTTCGTCAGTTTTTTGTAGCACTATCGACGTCAAAATGGAAGTAATAAAGTGTTTTCGTCAACAGAATCGTAACCATCTCGTGAATGTTATACCTTTTCATTTTCTGCCTACTACAATTCCGCGGGAGGGTACCAAGCGAAATACAACCACAACGTTGCTGAGATATTTGCAAAACTCTGGACCGCAGGTGTCTATGGTGGAGAACGAACGCGCTATTTTCCTTTCCGGGGAATAACGCGTTCACCACCACACTATGCGAGTCCTTTGTCTCGCCTGTCGCTCAGCTATTTCTATCGATCTTTGCCACAGCAATCACCCTCTGGGGCTGGGATTGATCTGGGGCGCCCAAATCGGCATAGAACCCAGTTAAGCTGAGGCTGTAGTTGAAATCACAATGTTATACCTTTTTATTTTCTGCGTACTATAATTTCGCGGCAGGGTACTAAGCGTAATACAACCCGGAGTCCAGAGTTTTGCAAATATCTCAGCAACGTTGTGGTTGCATCTCGTGAATCTTGGTGCATTAATGCTCTGGCTCAAACTCATCGCTGGAGGTTGGTTCGATTACAACCATAGGATCAATGCAGTGTCTATATCTATTTCATAGGATTGAGAGTGAGAGTGGAAGAAACGAATCAAGAATAGCGAGTGATGGTCCTATGTGAGAATGTGGGGTCGGGTATATGTGGATGTAAGCTGCAAATAATTTTGATGAAAACCTTGCAATCAAGTGATTAGAACTGCACAAGAAAGTGATCCGGTTCGTCTCCAACGAATAATCACCAAGTCAGCCTCATATGGAGAAAATAGCTACCAAACAGAATATCTAGATCCTACGACGAAGTCCATCCTGGTATATCCATGGCTGCCTTTTCACCAAAAACGACGGGAAAAAGGGCGTTTTAGGAGAAGTATGGTGCACTTCGTGTCAAATGCGCTAACGAATCCACAGAGCGCTTTTAACACTGGAAGGGAGCCAAGGACGAAAGGAGGGATTAATATTGCAGACGCTGAATTATTAGCGAGGGTTTATATGATACATCTTACCAATAAAAAAGGTTGGGATTCTTTGTGCAATGTTGGTAATCACAAAAACATGTAAGGGAGTCGTGCGTCTGGGCTGAAAGTAAAGTTAAATAGGCTTTTTTTAAAAACAAGATACATCTTGTTTAACGTCCTATTTCCTAGCTACTTTTTTACTGCGGAGTACTATCTCAGATACAACCACTGTGATGCTGGGATATTTGCAAAACGTGGACAGTGGGCCAGATTCGAACCGCCGAATACCCGCTCCGGGGACTCACGGGTTGGCCACTACACAACTGAGGCCCCAAGCCATATGTGCATCAAATGTTAACTATCTTTTCAAAAATAGCCAGAAAAAAATATCATACTACGAAGAGAACTAATAGAAGAAAAAGGAGCCAGACATTTCGACATCTACGGCGCAACTAACGACTTCTACTTGCAAGACTGATCAAAGCGTAATGAATCCTCATAAAAAACGATTCGGCTAAAGCAGCAGGGCCCTGTGACCGTTATTTCAACCTTCGTTCAATCTGTTTTTTCTAAAACCGTAAACAAACATGAAAAATGACTACTTACGTGTCGTACTCCCAACTGAGGTATAACGTGTGATCAGACAATATCAACTTCTCGCAGCAGGTTAGCGGCGATCGAAGTTGAATGGATTGAGCCGATAACTTAGCCAGCTCATCGATCGCTTGGTAGATCGCTGGCGACCTGAATGAAACTTTTGGTCTTTCTCAACATTCTCAACATAATATAGTCACAATGTTAACATTATGATTTCAACTACAGCCGCAGCTTAACTGGGTTCTATGCCGATTTGGGCGCCCCAGTCAATACCGCTGACGGGTGATTGCTGTGGCAAAGATCGATAGAAATAGTTGAGAGACAGGCGAAACGAAGGACCCGCATGGTGTGGTGGTGAACGCGTTACTCCCCGGAAAGGACAACAGCGCGTTCATTCCCCACCATAGACACCTGCGGTCCAGAGTTTTGCAAATATCTCAGCAACGTTGTGATAATATAGTCACTTTTTATTTACTGACTACTCTTTTTTATGGCAAGGTGTGATGCGAAATGCAACCACAATGTCTGCGGCGGGAATCGAACTCGCTATCACCTTTTGCAGAGGATAACGAGTACACCACCACACAATGGGGGCCATTCGCCTTTCTCTCAGCTAGTTTTCCTATCTACCAGTGCCATCAGCAATCACCAGTTAACGGAATTTATCTGGAGAGCACAAATCGGGATTGAACCCAGCTAAACTGAGGTTGTAGTTGAAATCACAATATTAATCTTTTATTTATTGTCCACTGCAATTTTTCATGGCGAGGTTTGATGTGAAATATAATCACAATGAGGTTGAAATATATGCAAAACTGTGGAGTGCTAGTGTCTGTGGTGGGGATTGAACACGCTTATTAAATTTTCAGAAATTTTTAATTGTCGTTTCCGGGAAGTAACGCCTTCACCACCACACTACGCGAATGTGAGTCCTTCGTTTCGAATTCCTCTCTGCCGTGTTTTAACCTATCTATTCTCGAAATATTAAAGTGGCTTTCTACAGTGATGATTCTGTGTATTTCCTCAAACTTTTGGTGATTCTACTACAAAATTCTGCTCTATGTGCCCACCACGGGTGTGCAAGAAGAACAAAGAGGAAGAAGAGGGATGTAAGAAGAAGGAAATAAATCCACACTAATCACGAAACGGATCTCGCTCATGCAAGGCACCTCGAGCCAGTTGGTAGCAAGGCTACGTGGCGCGTGCCCAGGTGGCCGATAGGGGGTTAATAGCGGGCCAAAAGCGACCCTTGCTTCTCTGAGACGCAGATGGGTCCAGGGGATCGGCTCCCTGTTTCTGCTGCGCCGATTTGGGATATACTTTATATATTTGCTAAGCGTATTCATGCATGCGTAAGTGGGTGGCTTCTCGCTTATGCGGATTGTATTCTACGAGTCAATTCGGCCAAAAGCCTACAATCGAGTGAGAGGGAAGTATATGAGAGGTGGTTAGGAGTCGCCTCCAACAAATAAACTCCACGTCCGCTCTGGGAGAGCCTGGCAAGCTACCCGTGAGTATACCCAGCCTCCACGTTCAGAGCCCAGCAAGCTATACGTGGGTATCAAAATGCTAAACACAGTAAAAAAAAAACGGGCCTCATTCTCCTGACCTCGAAGGAGCCTCCAATTTCGCAGCGTTGGGTAGGACGAGTACGGAGACGCTGCTAAAATATCAGGGCCAATGGAAGCTGCCTGGATCACGAAGAACTGTGGTGACGATCTGTACTTACAATGCACGTACACTTGCATCTGAGTCCGCGATTGAAGACTTGCTCATGCAAGCAAGAAGGATAAGGTACGACGTCATCGGCCTGGCCGAGACGAGACGACGCCACCCATTCAAGGCCGCTTATGACACCTCAGAAGCGCCGTTCCTCGGAATATGAGGAGTCGGCGGCGTCGGCGTTCTCGTCAACACCACTTTGTTCATGAACATCGATTCATTCGAACAGCTTACAACCGGAATCGGACGTTTATGATTAAAAAGATGTGGATCAATTCCGGCTTCGACAATCTTCGTCGCTTACGCGCCGACACCAGACTATGACGAAGAAAAGTCGAAGCGTTCTATATGGATATGGAGAGAAGTTCTACAGAGAAGATCATACATTTTTCAAGGTCAACGTTGGAGATTTCAACGCCAAGATTCGACCAAGAAGAACGTATGAAGAACATCATATTGGGACCCACGGACTAGAATGGAACGAACAGGGTGAGCGGCTGTCTGAGTTTATCATGACGAGCAAGACCATCCATGGTAACTCGCAATTCGAGAAGCCCAACCCTCTACGCTGGACGTGGGAGTCTCCCAATGGAGAGTACCATAACGAAATAGACCACATCATAGTAAATAAAAGGTTTTGCCTAACCGATGTTGTTCCAAAATTCTATACGGAAGCAGACCACCGCCTCCTTCGTGCGAGATTCCACCTCACGCAAAAACAGAAAAAGCCTCTAAATTCAAAAGGCGAAGTCCCAAAATCACTACGAACTGGAACTTATTCAACTCACTAGTCGGCTGCTTGGAGGATATCGTTGTCGATAACATCGACGAGGAATACGATGGGCTCATTCAACATCTTCACGTTAGCGCTATGAAAGCTGAGAGTTTGAAAGTTACCAAGAGAAGTCTGTCTCCAGAAACACTCGAGCTGATACGCCAGCGCGGAATAGCGCGAGTTGCGGGCAACCTCGAACTAACGTCCGAACTTGCAAAGCAATGCAGACAGGCGATAAAAGATGATCTTAAAGGCAGAAAAGCAGCAGTAATGGTCGAAAGACCGCTCTGTCTCACTTTCATCGATTTACAGAAGACCTTTGATTCAACTGAGATAGAAGCAGCCATAGAAATCCTTGAAAGTCATGGAGTTCCTACTCAGTACATAAAGATTCTTCGTGAGCTGTACAAAGATTTCACAACCAAGATATCACCTACCTTTTCGACTGAACGGTACATTCTTCAACGATATTAACATTGACGTCAAAAGAGGAGTTAGACAGGGCGATATCATCACACCAAAATTATGTACCGCCACCCTCCAGAACGTCATGCGAACATTAGAATGGGATAATATGGGAGTGAAAATCGATGGTCGGCAGTCACACCATCTTCGTTGTGCTGATGACATCGTCCTTATAACACCAAACATTAGCCAAGCGGAACGTATGCTTGACGACTTTGATAAAGCCTGCGGAAAGATTTGTCTTCGACTAAATCTCACAAAAACGATGTTCGTGAGGAACGGATTGGTTTTGTATGTCCCGTTCACGCTCAACGGGACGAATATGTCGGAATGCTCCAGTTATATCTATTTAGGTCGGGAAATCAATATGATGAACAACCTAGTTCCAGACCTGAGCAGAAGAAAACGAGGGGCTCGGGGAGCGTTCAAGAGCACCGAGGTTGTAGTGAAGAAAACAAAGAAAACCCGACTGCGCGCCTACCTTTTCGACTGAACGGTATTACCTGCTTTAACGTATGCGTCAGAAACCTGGTCGCTACGTAAGCAGGATGAAAGATCACTCAGCGTTATTGAACGCGCAGTCGAAAAGACGATTCTAGGAGTATCCCGTTTCACACAAGTAAGGGATGGAATCCGAAGCTCCGACCTGCGTCAACGATCAAAATCAAAGGTGCCGTTCTGTACGCCAAACAGTTGAAGTTAAGGTGGGCCGGACACGTAATGCGTATGAATGACAACCGATGGACAAGAGCCGTTAGTGACTGGATTCCTCGGAATGTCAAATGTACTGCAGGAAGACCACCGACCCGATTGCCAGAATTCTTCACGAAGAGCCTAGAAGAAAAATATGAAGTTCAATGAGCCCTTAAAAGCGAGTGGAACCCACTGGGCTACTCGTGCACGCGACAAGGAAAAATGGAAGATTTACTGGCGCCCGCTCGAGTCACTCGACTATCAACGGGACTACAGGTGACAGGCTATTTAATAAAACGAAAATAAGGATCCTTCACCGTCCTGGTACCAAACTAGTCGCGTGGTGGCAAATCTCACTCTCATCCGCTAGGGCAGCGACTGCCTGTGGTGACGACCAGGAGCAGAGTTTGGTTCGGCTAACCTCGGGACTCCAGGGATTCATGAAGGCTAAGCCAGCAAAGCTCCCAGAAAGTCGGAATTATGCTGGGGCCCACATAACCGATAAAAATGGACCATTCAAGTGTCCAAGCATTAACTATATGTTACTATGGTCTATCACACAAACACACCATTGTTACCACTTGAAGTGTTTTGCAACTTAGGGATCCTTATTTTAGTATTTTCTCTGCCCGCACACTCTATACGATAACTACTGGTCACAATAGCAATTAAAGTTGAAGTCATAATCGACTATCACCTAAATTTCTGGCTAGTGAACTGGTTCGGAAGATGGTTTTTCGTACATTTTTAAGTGCAGAATAGAGCTTTTGCAGACCAATTTCCAATGCAACATTTGGGTTCTAAAAGCTATCAATTGATAACAAAAGGGGTAGGAAAATAGTTTATGTACTAAAATGAACTACCGGAAAGATAACGAAATCTGTAGATGTTATACTAGCCACTCCCATAAAACCATCATGACCCTTATGTGTCACCCATCGCGAGAGTGTTAAAGAAACTGAATAAGGCATAAACACGAAAGATAACATCTGGAAGTTTAGGAACAAAATTATTATTCTACTAAAGCTCTTAAACAGCGGAAACAAAAATTCGTCCCACAAAATGGTGTTTCGCTATCTCGTGTGCCAGCATATACCTTGGATGAATTCTGTTTTACCTGCTTCGTAGATCTCGATGATTAGCCTCCATCTGGAACGCTACGAAGTTCCCATTAGCTAAGTGAAGGCTGTCCACAGAATGACGTTTATCGCGTTTGTATTTTGCAGCAGAACCTTTAAAACTAGGAGAGAAATCTCTAGAATACTATACATAAAAGCGTTTAACAACCCTATCAGTAACTGTGAAGTTGTCTTAACTACGAACAAGCCTTGATCAAACATGTCTACACTATCGGAAATTCTTCACAGTCAGAAAGAGTAGAAGGAAATGAAAACCTAAGCAATCAAATGCAATTTCGTCTTTACAGTAAAGCAAATCTACATGTCTCAGCTGCACTAATCGCATACTTTGTGAAGGTAGCAGCAAGAACAGGCTCTAGAACGGTGCGATCTGATGTGCTGAACTACAATGTAAGGCCACACCTATAGGTCGACGACCGCTAAAGCATTGCAGTACTGTCTCTTTCTTCATTTACGACCAGCTAGAACATCGTTAGTATCTTCATAACCTAATCGATCATTTAGAAGGGTATGAGTGCTTTTGAGGTAGGCAAACCAATGTCAGAATCGCTGGGAAGGATAAAGAAACTGATTTGCCACATCGGTTGGCTACCTGGAGTCATTGCGTAGACCGAATGAGCAATCTGTCACCTCTATGCCTTATGGAGTCGAACCACATCACCAGCATATTAATCAACACTAAAAACTTTATCCTTTACCTTTCGTATCCTCGATATCACTTATACGCGAACTACCGAAATTTGTTAGGGCGAAACGAATAAGAGTGAAACAACGTTGCATGATCAGGATCATAAGAAAAGAAAGACATGTACGAAAATAAGACTTTTTGTATAACAACAGCCATCTCAATAATGGATGACAGGACGACTAGCCGATATATCCTTCGTGAACCAAATAACAGCTACATTATCCGCTATTTCAAACTTAATCCACGTCGCTATGACCGTATACCTTAGACTACAACCTCTGTGAAAAAAAAACGGTAGAAACGAGAAAGAATGAATGCAAGAACTAGATTTTGCTAGATCAACTACAAACACGATTTGGTGTCCAAAAAGAGTAACACAACAGTGCCCACCTTTAACGAAAACAGTAATCCCAGGTGTAAAAAGAGCTCTAAGTGAAAACGATGAACATAAGAACTAATTACAAGATGAAACTAAAGAAAAGTGTCAGAACGGTAAAGGATCTTGCGCTAAGCGCCTAAAAATGTCTCGTTTATTTTGAAAACACTTACCAGTGATACATAGAAATGCGATAAGGAGCACAATTACAACAAAAGTTGACATTGCCACCATAACGATAAACCACCATGTCGTGTAAAATGGATCTTCTGGGATGAAAGCTAAAAACTGCTGTTAATAGCAAAGAACACATTACGACGATTCATGACAGCACTTTTGCCGCCGACTTAAACCATCTAATAAATTAAACTCTTCCTATTTAACCATGCTCTTCAGAAGCACAAAGCATCACCTGGAACAAACAGTTGTTCGCTTTCTGCGCTTGCCTTGCCAATTCCTAGCTCATTGCGAGCGAACACTCGAAACACATAGAAGCTTGAAGGTTCTAGTTCGCGATAACTGACCTGTAAGTTACCTTTGCTTACAAAGAATGCAATAAAAACGTCCACGATATTTCAAGACAGTACCCCAAAAACTTCAAAATCTCGTTCATTGGACCTAACAAATATCGATCACCCGTAATTCTTGTATACATGAAGATTAATAAGAGAAAATCTCTAAAAGAGGCTCAGAATCGAAAAGGTGTTTATTTGGCCTGATCGCTATCAGCAAAGGCACTAATAAAACACCGGCAGAGCGTTCTTATTAAATGTCTAGAATGCGTCGTTTTGTTATTCAGCAATCGCGAGGTTTTTAAACAGCATACATTTACTTCCATAGAGAAACACAATACAATACAACACTGACTGACGTTTCGGCAGTATCGCCTTCTTCAGAGCCTGGAAGGGCATACTGATATACAATCTACTAGGCCAAACGCTTCAATAACACTTACAAAAAGACAGAAAACTCTATGGTTACAGCCGGTCAAGAGGCTACTCTACGTCGTCAGTTAGCTCGTAACCGCCTGTATGATCGTCTATGTGAAACAACAAATTGCGTAATTTGCCCTTACGGCAGGGACGGTGATTGCATGAGTTCAGGTACGATGTAACTGATCTCTTGTAACAATTGCGGAGATGAATATATTGGCGAAACGGACAGACCTTTGTATATCCGTATAAAAGAACACCTAGATGGCAAACGAAAACAAGGACGAAGCACCCCACTAGGCACGCATAGGATACAAAAGCATAGCGGAGACTAAAAGAACAGCGCGAAAACTTCTTGAGGCCTTTTGGATAGATGCCAAAAACCCTACAATGACATGGATGAATGCGACCTGATCCCGTTTGTTTGCATTAATTTCTGATGTGGGATGATGTAGTCACCAACCATATGCGACTATAATCAGCTGTTCTAATCTTCCTCATTGGAAGAAACTTAAAAAGCTGTGAGTTTTTCGAGAAGTTCTTGATCATGTAATTACCATAGTTTTTCGTCTTTTTGTAAGTGTTACCGAAGCGTTTGGCCTAGTAGATTCTATATCAGTATACCCTTCAAGGCTCAGAAGGCGATACCGCCGAAACGTCAGCTACTGCTGTATTGTATTGTGTTTTTCTATGGAAGTAAATGTATACTGTTTAAAAACCTCGCGATTGCTGAACAACAAAACGACGCCTTCATATGCCAATGCCGAGATTAATAGAAAGTCGATCCTGGGAACTAAACGTCTAGATATAAATGAAGTTCAAAAGATCGACTTTCCATAAACTTCGGCATAGTAATCGATATATCCGTATATATGATCTTACGAACTGCACTTTTCTTAGTAGATGCGAGGCTAGTACAGGTGTTCTTATTGTTGCTGTTGTCTTTGTTCAATGGCCGACGTTTCGAAGAATTCGCTTTCCTTAGAGCTTTGCCGTTCATCCCTCGTGAACAGAACACAGGTGTTCCAACGACAATGCTCTGAGGAAGGCGAAAACCACGAAACGTCAGCCCTTGAATAAAGACAGCAACAACAACAATAAAAACATCTGTCCCAAGCTCGCGTCGGCTAAAAAAGGGCAGTTCGTAGAAACATATGTACAGATAAATGAGGCTTTTAAAACAGTTAGCTAAGGTAACAGTGATAATCGGAAAAAGATAAATGAAACAGACCTCATGCTGTTGCCCAGTACCTTCAACCACCCTTAGTGTCACCCATATACCATGAATATGCGTGGGTCGCCCAACAGAACGCTTATTTGGTTTTTTAAATTGAACATCACTGACATCCTGAAACATAGTTATGATAACTGCTACTTACAGATTACATTAACAAAATTATGACAAAGTGTAAGATGGTAGTGCTCAATTTGTTAAGAGAGTTCCTCAAATTTTATTTCGGCATACCGGCGTGGTTTGAGTCGTAAGCAATAATGAAGTCCACTCACTACCCATATTACCATATCCAAAATCTAGCGAAAGATACGCATTAACAACTGCACACGCGTTCGGATAAATGGAGTATTGTACCCAGCACTCGTCGACAGTGCGTATTGATATCAATGCACGGGCGATTGAAGATAATTAAGCTGCCCAACTTCAAACAAATACATACTTTGTCGGATAAAGAAACTTACGAATCAAAACAATAAGCACCAGAATCTAACGATATTTGTCAACAAGACACAAGTTTTCTTATTACACAATAACGAAAACTTGAACATGTGGAGCTCACGAGTTGCTTTCTACAGCTTTTGTTGTCAGAAAGTTGTCAGAAAATGCGTCCTAAGCAAGCGAGATTTTATCCAACAGGATAAGATGATGTTGCGGAACATATCGACGTTCATGGTTGCCTCATATATGTTAGAAATTTTTAGAGCTTCAGTAGAGTCAAAACAAAAATAAATAATATCTTATAGGAAAAACAGCTTTCAAGCACTTCATTTTCGAAGCTTCGAGAGCTACAGTAAACCAAGTTGTCGCTGTTATGGAATAAATAGCTTTGCATTATACTCCAAAGATGTGTATATTATATTAACATTAATTTCAATTGATAACGTTTACTTATGGTACGAAAATATGCAGTTTACAGGATAAAGTTTTCGAAAAAAAAAAGGACTCATATAAGAGTCATACTGTCCTCAACGTGCCAGGTCTTGATCCTTTATCAAATCTCATTCAGCCTAGCGAAAACTTGAAAGAATCACCTTCGATACCAGTTTAGCCTGAATCAAATGTCCAATAATGTCTTCCCTTTTATCATCTTTCCACTCCAACGTTACAGACGACGGGCCAGGTGTTAGCGATAAACGCCTTGGTGCAGGTGGGCCACCTGCATAATACAACATAAGAGACAATTCATGCACTTTGGGACGAAGGAAATTCATTGGCTTTGATAATGACGCCTTGTATTCTGAACATATGAACATAAAAAACATTCACAGAAAACCTTATGGTGCAGAACAACAGCAACTACAACACCACCTTAAAAAAACGACCAAATTTTTTAGGGAAAGTGCACAAATGAATGCGTGAAAATGGGTTTCGAAGTTTGCATTACGTTGAACTTTTTCTCTTTAAAAGTTGACCTAGAATATAAATGGATATGAAACCGAAATCTAATGTAGAAAAAAAAACTTGGACATCAGATGGAACAAGCACCAGGTCAAGTGGAACGCGTTCACAGGGAAATGGCGCATCCATCAATGTGAATATTCAAAGACTGGGAAAAGGTTATAAGTGAAGCAAGAATGGCTTGGTAACTCATTCACAAATGTTTTCTTCTGAGAGCGTAACCTCAAACCAGCACGGTTCAAATTACTTTGATTCGACGTGACTATACTCGAGCAATAAAACCACAACAAAACCTCGCAATACTTTAAAAACAGAGTTCAGAAAACTAATTCTACGGCTTACCAGGATTTGGCCCCAATGTTACATTGCCTGTAACCTCTGTCCCTCTACCGGCAGACGTTTCAGCCCAAATTGCGAAGAAATAGGTGACACCCTCTTCTAAATTTGTCGCCGGATAGAATGTTTGCTGCGTCCGAGATTGTACCTCTTTTTTGAACTCCTCCTGGAAACAGGAGGTCACATGGCATAGAATCATCACTAAAATGTAAGACAAAAAAGTGGAAACGAGAAAAATCATGAAACGAATGTTATTGGTATTCTTCGATAAATTCGCGTTAGATTCCTCTTGTAATTTTTAAAAATCACTTATCCAATGAACATCTTTTAGAGCTTATAATGACTACTGGATTAACAAATCACCACTTTCTCCTTTCCAGCCGCCCTGAACTAATTTGTCAACATCGGGGAAGGGTAGACGTTTGCCTAACCTTTGGTCAAAGAAACTATACACGTGCAGAAATACGGAGTCATTATATACTAAACATTATTTTCAACACCCTTCGCGCGGTTCGCATTCTACTGCATTCGGCTCGATGCAACAACGAACACCCTCGTCGTAAGGACAACCGTGGACCATTGATTCGGTTCACTCCAGCTCTGTAGAAGAGGAAGACGTCGAAACATTAGCCGAATAGCACTTCTACACCAACAACGTCTTATCCTAGCAATCTTAGAAAATACACTGAAAAATGACAAAATAAACTGAACACAAACACACAAAGCCCTCAGAAAGGGTAATGGCCGCTTCGATCCCCACCGCAGACACCTGCCATCCGAAGTTTGCAACTATCTGAGCATCAACGTGGTTGCATCTAACCCAATACCCTGCCGTAAAAAAAGAATAGGCAGCAAATAAAAAGCACTACATATTGAACATTATTTGTGCACACGACATGAAAAATAACAAAATTTCATGCAAACATGTTTCGCTCATATGAGAGATCGTTTGAAATGGTAAATCGTGAGATTACATTGGATGTACATCCCCAGGTAGCATTTAGTGAGTTAAATACAAGGTTGAGAGAGCATTTTCATTTCAGAAGTGGATACACATAAAAGATATATCATATTTATAAAAATCTAAGTGGGTCTGTTCTCCTTTATGTGGATTCCGCTCATTGTTGATTATAACAAAAATCTGCAATGAAGTGACATGGAAGTAAAGGCGAGTGAGCGTCACGCCCAACAAGGAAATTCCACAACCGCTCTCGATGACCCAGCTATCTGTGCGTAAGCATAACAGTAACGCCTGGTCAGCAACTACAGCATCTTCTCGCGAAAAAATGGGCAGTAGGAAATTAAGGGAAACGCACGAATTGCGACGCTGTCCCTGTCCTAAGAGACAGTATACAGTGAGAGGCTCTAGTGTCGACGAATAGGTGCTTCACTGATATCCACTCCAGTCATCGCGTGATTGATAGACAATATAGATTATAAATACGTTGTTTCAGAGTTACCTTCATTTTGAAAGTACGGTAGTTCACGATATAGCCAGTGATCACGCCATTCGGTTCCACTGGTGGTTTCCATGAGACGTGGACCTGCGTGGATTAATAATAATGCAAAACCAACGTTAATATGGTACAAAAAAAACGACAAGCTCACTGAGTCGAGCAAAATGTCGGAGAATTTCAATGCTCCCACTGTTCCTGGGACATCTTCTAACGTTCGCATCCGAACTTGCGCTACATTACCTTCTCCGGCACGATTATATGGAGTAATAGAAATCTGGAACCGTCTTTTATTACGGCATAAACAAACCCGTAACGAAGACTATAGAACCATAAACAATGAGTAGAACTATTAACGAGGAAGCAAATAAACCTGATATTCAGTGTATTTCCGAAGGTCGGTGATTATACAGCTGTTATTTTCCACAACCATTAACTCCTCTTCATGACTCGACGGTGATAATACAGAAGTCACAGGTACAAATCGAACCTAAGAGACAAAACTATGAAATGAAGTCACAAATTACACTCACTTTTCACAGCCTGTACGACAACAGACAATTCAAAGAAAGGAATCTATCGCTAGCATAAGACCACGCGCTCGGTCATGTTCTCCAAGAGGGATAGAAAAGATTTTCGAAGTTATCGCCAAATACGAAGATAAACTTGTCACGAATAACAGGAGTTTTGAGCATGCAGAACGCTCAATGAAATCCTGCTATATGCGCAACATGGTTTGAAGCTGTCGTGAGTATACTACCTGCCCATATTCTAATGCCTGAAGAGTACATGAAAGCGCTTGACCGAGTGGAAACGTCCTCTAAAAAAGAGCTCTCGACAATTGCTCTCTTCACAGCCTAACATTACATCTTGTCCATCGCTTCCTAAGCATCGCCATAGAAAATTGACACAACCAAGACATTATCTTGTCGAAGGCGCCTCTCTGTATAAGGAAGCCGGTACGATTAGTTGTAAACAGCACTGGGCTGGCTAGGAAGTTATTGTAAAGATCTTGCTTTTCTAGACGACACCATCGGGTTTTCAAGAAGCATCACTGAAGTAGAGGCTATATCCAAAAAACTCAGCCAAGTGAAGTACAGGATAAAACTGCAAACAAATCAAAACACAAACCAATTTAAAGATTTAAGATTTTCATGTTGTAGTATGTAATATGTAGAAGGATGTCTCGTTTTTTAACAGACCATATATCGCTTGCACCGAAAGTGTTTTATGAGATTTTCAAAGAATCCAAGAAGCAATCGATGTGCCCAAACCTCCAAGCTCATCTGTTTGACTCAATAGTTTTCTCATGCCAAAATGTCTAACGTACAACCGGGCACACGCCACACTGAAGGAGATTACGCAGTTCAAACATTTGAAAAATACGCCTTCGAGTACAGAACATAGATAGAAAAGATAACCACAAATAGATGAAAAGAGCAGAATGGATTCAGAAGTCTTTAAAAGCCACAATACGAACACGACTGCGTTTGTATCTGTCAACAAACTGTATCCTCAACCGCAAACGATTCACAGATCACGGGAGAGTACTCGCGAATGTTATCATGCTCAGGAGACATCACTTCCATATATGCATACATGGACCACCATAGTACTCAAGCATCTAGGTATTTCAACACTAAGAGTCAGAACGAACTTTATTATTACCACTGAGTTAACGAAGCTCTAGATGTATCTGTAGACAAAAACTCAAGTAAAAAAAACACAAAAACATGGCCGCGGTGTTTACAGATGAGGGAAGATTATTACTGGAACGATCAGAAAAGCTAGCGCAATATTTCACCCTGTTACTTGGAGAACTCAAAGGAAGAAGAACCAAAAATGTTGGTTTCCAAAAAAAAAACCACTGAGTAGTCGCAGCGAAGCCCATCCATAAGGATTTTCGGCCTTCTGTATAAAATTGCAAACGAGTCCAACCGGAGAATCTGCACAACTCATTACACTTACTTATTATTACTACAGCTTATTACCTATAACTTATTACAACAAAACATAAATATTTCTACGCAAGTATAACACAAAACAGAGGTAAGCCAGAGTGGTAATTTAACAAATCGTCATTGAAGAACTTTATTTTATGGAAAAAACCTCTTAATCACCTTGAAACCAGTGATTGCCTCGTCTTCGTTCACCGACCACGGATCCCACCTAACAGACAATGAAGTGGAAGAAAGAGGATCCACGATCACGTTTGAAACACTCCTTAAAAATAAACTGTTATATGCGCAATAAACCACCAGCACATTCATGACGACAGTTTATCGGTGGTTTTCTGATAACTTCCCAATAACTGGAGTATTTTAGGACCTGAAAACTCATACAAGAAAAAAACATTACTCTTT
This sequence comes from Angiostrongylus costaricensis, assembly GCA_900624975.1. NCBI lineage: Eukaryota > Metazoa > Nematoda > Chromadorea > Rhabditida > Metastrongylidae > Angiostrongylus > Angiostrongylus costaricensis. The sequence continues at coordinate 34,387 of UYYA01004610.1, forward strand.
TTTTAAAGTTGTTTAAAATTCAACCGTGAGCAGCTATAAATAGTAACAAACGACTCTTAATGCAAGTCAACAATTTTGAAGCCGACAGTCATTTAACCTCGGTAATGAAATAATCAACATGTTTTTAAACTGTTGAGCTTACACGACGTTGATTAAGGTATTTATTTCGCCTAACGTTTCCACGGTTTCGTTTTCATCACAGCAGATAATCTGAGTCGATGGTCTACAGTTGTTCGTGTTCTCCAGGTGACGCCTTCGTCGCAGATCGAGCTGGATCTTCCTCAGTGGAGCATCTCTCTCGAATGAGCCATACTCATCCGACGATGCTCTTTTAAACAGGGCGGTTATACTGTGGACCATCCACTCTTAATGTAGTTCTCACAACGGTCCACATTTATGATGCGTTTGCGATCCGGTGGACTAACCCCGCTCGTTATTGGTTCAGACGAACTATAAGCCTCGCCGAAAAAGCAAGAAAAACCTTATAGGTTCTGAGAAATCAAAATTTCATACTGATGGAATAAATATACTAGAACTTTTAGATCATAGTGACTTTTATTTCAACTAACAAAATCTGCCCTGAGCTAAGATATCTTTCTATAAAGTTGAAAACTAATTTTAATCATCAATGCATTGAAGTCAATAGATGCGGTGTTGATTGGGATGGAAGTTCGCAATCTATAGCGTCAACAAACTAGTGAGCCTTCTTATACAAATAAAATAATACGGAGTAAAGTGAAAACGACTAACTAACTTTTTCGGAATGGAATACCCAACATAGATGAAAATAGGTGATGAGAACGGCCCATTTCCTTCCGAGTTAAATGCGCTCATTCGAATTATGTAGTGCCGAAAACTTAACAGAGGAAAAATTGAAATCATTTACTCATCAACAGTTGTTATAAAACTGCTTAAAAACAAAATTGCAAACAACATAGGGAAATTTTTTAGTACCTTGCCAAGTTATGTAGCAAATGATGTGATTTCACAGGCCATGTGCTATTCGGTGGAATTTCAATAGTAGCCCACGTATCGTTATCTACTGACAACAGATACTCTTGGAAGGCTATATGGTAACCGATGGCATCCGCATTCCATGTTTCTCTGAAAAGCTACTATTTCTATTCACCCAGTCCTACTTAACATAAGAAAACATTGGAAAAGGAATGCAAAGAATTCAATGCACAGATCACAAAGAGTAATGGCGTCCCATAATTGGAATCGTTAAAAAGATAAAGTATAAAGCACTCTGCGTTGATCAATCTCCGAGGTATGTGCCATGCATTCGACTTGGGCGTGCGGATCGATCCCATGTGCATTGCGGAGCGCTTCCGACCACTGCGCTACAAGCGCCCTTTAGAAATCGCTAGAACCAACAGATTTTTGCCGGCAAGGCACAAATGTCTTATTCTATCAAGATAAAATTCCAATTTTCCATAACCCAAAAACCTCCTTTCTTTTTATTGTTAAGATTTTTCATCGAGCATCGAAGCGATTGAACTCCATCCACCATGACTCGATGGTTTGCCCGAATGAGTTCTTGATGTTTGCATTAAAGAAATGAGACATTTAAGGCCCTTTCGGAATTTTTCCAAAATCCGTTTTCCAGGCAAGTACGAAATTTAAATGAAGATTTCGGAATAACAGCGATACTCTTACAGAGATAGAGAATCTCTGTAAATCGGCCAAGTTCCCAACTCCTCAGCTCGTATAATTGTCGGAAAATAGTCGGCAATTGTTTAAAAACTGGAACGATCACGAAAACAATTATCTGGTAAACAATTATATGTTAACAGATTCGGAACAGCGCCGGGTTTTCTACAACTGTCTACAACCATTCGACAACTAACGTACACGAAAAATTGAGATTTTCGAGAATTTGCCCTACTTATAGAAGACTCGTTCACCTACTCACTACCATCAATTAAAATTTTTAGGACCTAAAAACCGAAGAAAACTAAAATAGATATTGGCAACAAATACTGAAACTGCGCATCATAATGACGCATGTGAAGACCCCAATGAGACAAGGCCTACAAAATAAAAGCTGTTTAATCGCTTCCTTACGCGAGATATGAGCCCCAACAAAATAAAGTGAAAAAATCTTTTGAGGACAAAACATAGAATTTCACCATTTCAGAATAAAAATAAAGTGACGAGTTCTTCGACAAGTAGACTTTAAGGTTTGCATTTAAAACACAGGCCACTTATGAGCCAATATGACTCAGACGGTAGCGAGTACAGTAAGAATCCTGTTGAACATCAAGCAAATAGGTTCAAAGAGTCAATATAACAATTTTAATTCTAGAAAAAATATGCGCAGAATTAAAAGGGTTTAATAAACGTGTATACAGCATCTGGTTCCACGTAGCATTAACCTCCTTACTCAGAATAGCGAGGAAAAAATGATCAAACTCTAACTAATACATAGACCTCGTAATCTCCACACTGCAAGATTTTCAACAGCTTTTATTTACAACAAATTAGAGTAAATTACTAACCTAACCAAAAAAGCTAACCGCGGAATACATTGACTTGACAAGAGACCTCTTAACTCAAAATACTAGGACAAAAATGGTAGAACTCTAATCAATATGTGGACCACAGGACTACCAGACTGACAAATTTTCAATACCTTTTATTTACAACAAATTAAAATAAACTACTAACTTAACCCACAAAAGCTAATTTCCCAATAACTGACCTTTGAGGAGTAGTCCACTGTAACAGAAGACTTGTTGAGTCGTATGGTGATCCTAATAACGATGTCGGAGCTGTAGATGGTTGGGCAGGCAATGTTTGCATCCATTCCGACTCGGCTGACCAGACTGATTGCGATGTATCGCCGAGGAAACGAATACGAAAGCGATAGTCCGAATTTGGTAAGAGCCTATTTGAATAGTTGTAGTTTTCAGAAAGGCAAAGTTTATAAAAATAACCACTAGACAGATTTAAGTGTGCTTAAAATATTCGAAATCACATGTGATACGGGCTACCTCGAAACGACCACACCGCTCTTCCATCCAGCTATGACTTTGTCCAAAGCGATCCAATCATCAGTATTTGACTTTTGGTATTCAACCTATAGATACGGTAGGAAATAGAAAAGATTTAAGTACCTGTAAGAAAACTGTTTCGATACCTGTACAAATCTAACAGGAGTCCCATCACCCTTTTGGAAATTGTCGTCGTCCCATCTGATGGCAATTTTGTCTGCTTCATACCTAGCACTGCCATTTCGAATAGGTACAGGTGGATTTTGTACAGGTTCTAAGTTTGAAGGAAGTGTTTGAATTAGAACTGAACTTTAGTTTTGTGCAAAATAATCTCTAGTAAGGAATAGTAAATCCCTAATAGGATTTCCAGAAACTTTAAACTAGTGAGACTATTTTCACCTCTCACAGAATTCGTCACTACTTGCACTACAGATTCAGGTCCAACTCCAACAGAGTTCTCGGCTTGTACAGCAAAAGTGTATTGTTGATTTGCCTCTAAGCCTAAAGCCAAGAAGTAACCGTACACTAGAAAAATAAATATTTAAGCAAATTTCGGCAGTCAAGTGAATATACGAGATTAAAGAGGTGTCACCGTTCGCTGTGAAAAACAAAAGAGTCGATGACAATGGGGCTCTGATTGCGGTGGCTCGATCTTCGGTTGATTTCCAGTAGGACACATGATACGACTACAAATATATTAAAGACAATATCATAGTCTACACAGTTGTAAATCCAAATTTTTCAACTTCATTAACTTAACGAGTGTAACAACTGTAGTGTTGCTTTCGTAAAAACTGGTTCATGATACAACTTCTTAACTTTAATCACCTTTATCTTTCCATTTGGATTCTCTGGTGGCGTCCACTTAAGTCTCACTTCAGCCTCACTAATCAAAGAGAATGCGACGCCAGTTGGTGCCTCTGGCACTAAAAATATGAGTGAAAGTACATTAAAAATGCCTACTTATCTTTTAACTATTTGCAAAAATATTACTGATTAAGAGAAGCGTGCATGGGCGTGTGTAGCGCAGTGGTCGGAGGCACCATGCAATACACATGGGATTGATCCCTGCTCCCCAAGTTCACCAAGTTCCCCATCCTTCCCGCGTCGGCAAATTTGCTACCAGACATGTCTGGGAGGATTGCAGCACTAACTCGACGCCCCGGTAGGCCACCGCGAGTCATTGTAAAGGCCAGATATGCATTCAATCACATCCAAACGATGCTTAATGAAGTCGAATGCACGGCGCATTCCTCAGGGACAAATTAATGCCGAGGCCTTTATCCTTTTTATCCTTTAACAAATGCGTGGTAGTAACTGTGGCAATAAACTATGATCAAACCAAACGAAACGGAATGTAGGGTAACAGACCATCATCAGGAGTGTGCACCACTGCTGGAACTCTATTCTCAGGACCGCAACCGACGATTGTGCACGCTGAAGCGAAAACAAAGTAGCTGGTGAACGCGCGCAATCCGGTGACCTTAATTCACCAGATCAATCACCAACCGATTTCTCCCAAATCGTTTCAAGAGAAGATTTTCTCAAACTACAATGCTGTTTCGCCGCTATACAAAAAATAAATACACATTTACAACGAATAATCTCGTTTTCTGTTCAGCAAAATTATGTTGCAAAAGTAATAAGTACATGCCAAAACCTATTTTGAAAACGATAACGAAATGTTTAATGTAAGAAAATGAGTTCTCATAACAGGATACGTGTTTCACCCACCGTCTTTGAGAGTACTGCACCACCCAAAACACTGAATGTATGTGTTCCATCCACTCTTAGCCACTCCTGTTCTGGCTCGAGACGAATCTAAACAACGAATTTACGAAATAAAACATTTTAAACCTCATGTAGCAGCTTCAACTTCAGCTTAATTGGGTTCAATGCCGATTTGTGCTCCCTAGATCAATCCCGCTGACGGGTGATTGCTAAACCACAAAGAAACGGAAAACTGTTACAGCTGAAAGTAAAAGCCACATCACCTGCCAAAACATAACGAAGAACTCTCAAGTAATTACAGAACTTAATTTCGATTCTTTATACTCTTCCTGAGTAAACATGAGGTGTTACAAAACCTCTAAAAGCAAGCAAAGAAAATACTAAACCAAGATTGCCAAGATCGTATAATTTGCGTGACGGGAGAAAGGGTGACTGCATAAATTTCGCCTTCTTCAGAGCCTGGACGTATTTTATACAAGAATACGTCAATTATTCGATGGAAAAAAGGCTACAGCATCAATAAAGATCAAACTTTTAAATAGACGCCATATAGATCAGAAAAGCTACCCAACGTGATGTTACGTGCGGAACTGGTCCAAGCGTTGTTCACGTGGGGTCGTGAGCAAGAAACGCCCCGGGGTCAAAATATCATTTTGAAATAGGGCGCCAGGTCACGCGTGATGGTGAGGCATCCCGTCTTTTCGGTTCGTCTTTGGATTTTTGAAATTTATCCAAAACGCTTCAAGAGTTTTGCGAGTTGATGCTTTCGATTCCTGCGCTACAATCCGCACATTCACTTCAAAATCATCGCCGTTGTGCTTTTGTGCCCTATGCATAACTAGAGGAGTGTTTAGACGGATTTTAGCTTTTCCATTTAGATGTTCTTTTATGCGGACACAAAGTGGTCTACCCGTTTCCCCAATATATTCCTCGCCGCATGCGTTACATGAGATCAAGTATATTATACCTAAACTCATGCAATCCCCGTCTCTCCCGTTAGGACAGATCATACAGTTTTCTAAGCTGCACAAACGATCATAGAGACGGTTTCGAACTAACTGGTGGCGTACTGTATTGGATGGAATGTCAATAATCGTTACATAATTTCATTTTTCATAATTTTTTTCATTTCGGGGATTCCACATGAACTACGTGTGGGCCAGTCCCGCACGTAAAAGGTCGGTGATCGAGAACTCGAGCTTCCACCTTAGCCATGAAAGCGACAGGAAGGCTTGGTGCCTAAAACGCTGTCCCATGGCGAACTCTCCAATTTGGGGAATATTCAGCTAGTTCGCAACCGTCTCTATGATCGTTTGTGCAGCTCAGAAAACTGCATGATCTGTCCTAATGGGAAAAACGGAGATTGCATGAGTTCAGGTACAATGTGCTTGATTTCGTGTAAGGTATGCGATGACGAATACAGTAGACCGGTTTTGTGTCCGCATAAAAGAACGCCTAGACGGGAAAGTCAGAATTCATCAAAGCACTCCTCTAGGTACACACTGGGCACAAAAGCACAATGGAGATGATTTTGAAGTAACTGTGCAGATCACAGCGCAGGAATCGAAAACACCAACAACGCGCAAGACTCTTGAGGTGTTTTGAATAAATTTCAAAAATCCAAAGGCGAACTGGAAAGACGAATGCCTCACTATCGCACGTGACGGTCTAATTTCGAAATGATTTTTTGACACCCTTAGGAGGTCTCGCTCGCCGTCCCGCGTGAAGAAGACGTGGGTAATCCCACTCGTGGTGAGTAGCTCTTGATCAATATGGCGTTTCTTTGTATGTTAGATTTTCACTAATACTTTGGTTCTTTTCCACCGAATAAATAAACTATTTTTGTACAAAATATGTCCATGCTATGAGGTAGACTAAATCGCCGAAACGTCAGCCATTGACCAAAAACATCAACAACAACGGCAACGACAACAACAACGACTACGAAAACCTATAGCAACCTCGCATCAGCTAAACACGATCAGTTTATAAGATCATATAAATAAATATATTAACTATCTATGACGAGGTTGACAGAAAGTCGGTCTTTTGAGTTACTAAGAGATGTTCCAGCAAAACATTTCCGACTATTGAGACAAAAATCGTCTTAATGCGAGAAACGATCCACTTTCTACGGCGCTGCTCAAAACATCGAATCATTCCGAATTAATTCCAAGAATCCGAAAATGAACTATAGAGAGGAATACCTGGCTTTCACATGTGATCTCATACACTACTTAAGATTGCTATTTTATTTGTAAGAAACACATTACGCTTCCATGTGAATTCTGTGCCGTTGGTTTTCACAAAAACATGTGACGTAATCAGTGGAAGACTTACAGAAAGCGGTGAGTGTTTTAAGAAGTTGCTTTGGTTTCAAAGCGATTGAAATATTGGTTTCGTGTTTTTTCTGTTTTGGTTATGGAAGTGTTTTGCTGAGTAGACTGCGATCAACTTGACCTTTCCAAGCTCTGAAGAAGAGAAAATCCGCTGAAACGTCAGCTTTTCCGTCAATGAAGAATAGAGTAACACTTCGTGTTTGCTCAACAAGAGTGTTAAGTATTAGTGGATGAATGCCGAGGTTAATACGAAGTCGGTAATGGGAATAAATTTTGACTGTTTGATAGACGCAGACTACCAGTATTCAAAAGCACATTTGCGATGCAGTAGTGCTTCCCGTGTGCACTAATTCCAAACAAAGTATAGCCCCTCATCCTGAGTGATAAATCTGTTTACACTAATTAAATCTCCTCACTTACCACATAACTGCGGACATTCCCATTGACTAGACCTTCGTCTACCAGATCCCATTGTACTACTAAACCACCTTTCTTATCTAAGTCAGCTCGAACATTACGTGGTGCACCAGATGGAATATCTTCGTAGGTTCTAAACATTACTACAGGATTAGCAGGTCGACAAAATCGTTCAAGTTACAAAAACCACCCACTTTGTCTCAGATGCACCGGATGATGCACTTCGTCCAAACATATTTTCGGCGAATAGTTGTACCTCATACGCAGTAAAAGGTCGTAAGTCTCGGAGAACGAAATCACTTGCACGCAGTGAAGGTATTCGAATTTCATGCTGAACAGAATTTCGGATACCCCAACATAACCCATGTTTTTGTGAAATTCAAAAAAATTTGCCCAGAGAATCCGTGATTGCCATTTTAGTTGTGACACTTCTCAAAAAAGATTTAAATTTCGACCCAAATCCTCTATGGCTAGAACCTCACAATTTGCAGGAAAACTTGCTCCTAAATCAATACATGTGCTTAGAATCACCCAATAACTAGTGCCAGCCTTTCTGTAAAGTATAAGGTATCCTTTCGGTTGCCCATTCCACTGGTTCGCCAACAATGGTGTCCATGATAACGCTAGTGATTTCGAAGAAAGAGGCTCTGCGAATAAACGTGAAGTTGGGGTCTCCGGATTCGTCTGCTTTGTCTAAATCATAAAGCGTTAGAGCTGGAGATTCTCGGAAATACGATAAAGTATTTGCAACTTTTATTTGGAACTCAGTCCTAGACTATAAATATATTGTCCCTGCTATGAAAGGCTTTCGTAGAAACTCACAAATGGTTCAAACAAAGATAATCATGAACTTCCCATGTCTCAGTGATAATGAAATCCAATAATTTGTTGAAAGAAAGGTGACGCAGTGATAAAAAAACGGGATAGGAAAGAGGAGACTTCTACAATATTTTTCAAAAACACTCACTATCGGCTCTACCCTACCTCAAACGCTACTGAAGGTTCACTAGGAGCTCCGCGCCCTTTTATATTTTCTGCAATAAGACGAAGTTGATATCGAGTAAATGGTCGAAGTCCGTTGACCGAAAATGAACGCGCTTTGGGAGCACTGAAAAAAAGATTTCCACGTAAAGTGATATCACTTTCGAAATCCTATCCTAAATAAGAAGCATATGGTTTAAGTTTGATAATACTCTTATCATCAATTTCATCTAAGAATAAGCACAATAATGTGAAAGCATGACACTCACCTTACATTATAAATAACTTTGAAAACACTAGAGTCAGCTATTTTTGCCTCAACAATCCACTGCCGGATAGCTGAATGTCCATCGAATCCGGGAACGAAATTCAGCTGTACCGATCTTGCACGTATCTCGGACACGGTGAGAGCGCTCGGTCGACCAGGTATTTCTTAACAAGAAATCTCAACGCACATCAACAAAAACCACCAAAGGGAAAGACATAGGTGAACATATTCGAAAACTTTCGAGAAGATTCACCAGGTGGAACGCCTGACTCGAACTTCGTTTCTTCACGTGGGCCATCGCCTTTCACAGTGGACGCCATAACATCAATCTAGGAAAAAATAAATACGTTTGTCGTATCAATAATGCATTTCGTAGCAGCAGTTCTAACGCCATACCACCAATTGATCAATAGTCTAAAGAAGGCAATAATGGAGATATTCAAGAATATTAGTGGAACCACTTCCCCACCGTGTGACTTATTCTAAAAGCGCACATGTGCTTTACTGACAATTCGGATCATCGGATCTGATGAAGACGAAGACGTCGAAACGTTAGCCGAATAAAGATTGACCTCGGGTAAACCTATCAAAGGAAGAATACATATTGACTTGCCATACCGAGACTAAGTGAAAGTCGGTTTTGAAATACTCTGAATAGAGCCGCAATCGTGCTGAGATATAAGAAAACTCTAGACCTCATGTGTCTGCGACGGGAAACGAATGCGCTATTACCCGGGGCTAACGCGTTCACCACCACACTATGTGCGTCCTTCATTTCGCCTTTCTCTCAGCTAGTTTTCTATCTACCTTGAATATCTCTATCTATCTACTCTAAATAGAGCTTGAATGCCGAGAAGTTAGCAATATACGAAAAATCCAGAAAATGATAAAAATTACTGTGTAACGTGTCGATGGAGTCAGTCCGTTAATAGTAACATTCCGCTGTGTTCCTTCAAATTCCAATATGGTCTTATCGTCAGGAGATGCATCATTCCAATAACGCACCTAGTAAACGGACATGTAACATTTCCAAGAATTTTCCGGTGGTTTTAGTAGACATCAAAACAGACCACAAATCGCGTAATTACACCGTTTGGATTACTAGGCAAATCCCATGTCACAACAGCTCCGTTGAACATCACCTAAATATGAATGAACGGAATTCTTCCGTCTTTACAACAATTAGGTTATACAGATAAGCAGAAATAAGCCATCAATTCTCCCACTGGCACGAAGTCTCGTATTCTCTACTAAACTTACATCGGTGATGCTTAGTCCAATAACAGCATCCGGAACATCTTCGTCAGTGACAATAAGAATAGGATGACTACGTGGACCATCTCCTGGCGAAGTATAGCAGAGCACAGTGACGTTGTAGTGACCTGGACGCAACTGTTCTTATTCCGTCGGCGGTTAGATATTATGCATTAATCAATGGAAAACTTCACAACAATTCAACGAAAACCTACCATATTTTTCCAGTCCACCAATGGTCACATGTAGATCTTGCGATGTTGGATCTACTAGTACTCGCCGATAGAGATTGCCGTATTGCGGTGCACCCTTCCAGAACTCGATCTGATGGCAGAAATTTCCACATCAACTAAATATAACTGCAACCTGGATGAAACATGAATAAATTACCTTGTAGCCCAGATTAACACCAGGAATTCGCTGTTGATTTGGAGCTGTGAAACTAATCTCCACAGCTGTGGAGTTGAGTACATTCGCAGCCACATCCTTAGGTGCTTCGGTTGGAACTATAAAATGTTCATTGTTTAACAGCGATTCGTCGTAGCTCGTAGCGCAACTGCTGCTATTCAATTTTACTTCCATTATACATTGTCTCTGCAGTTTCGTTTGTTCTCTATTAAAAAAGTTACATCTGAAACATTTCACGGTATTAATACTAAATAAAACTTAAAGAATAAGGCATAATAAAGAATAAAGCTCTCGGAGTTGATCAATCCTAGAGGCATGCGCTATGCATTCGACTTCACTAACCATCGTTAGAGGTGACTGAATCCATATGTGGCTTTTTACAATGACTAGCGGTGGCCTAATGATGTATGGAACCAGTGCTGCTATCCTCCCAAAGAAGTTTGGTACCAATTTGCCGACCCTGGAGGTATGGAAGGCTTGGTGAACCTGGGGAGCAGAGATCGATCCCATGTATTTTGCAGGGTGCCTCCGACCACTGCGCTACACGCGTCCCTTATAAGGGCACCCAATAATTTTCTATCGGATAACTCTTAAAATTCTACAAGTGGACTAAAGATTGCCGCATTTTCTAGTTTAAAAATGAACACATGCTTAATTACTTAGTAGTTATCTACGATGAATCCTCAGTGAGAAAGATCCGTGGTATTAATTACATGTTGTGAAAAAGACTTGACAATATGGTTTCAAATTATTGATGTAATACAATGGTCGAAAAAAAAACTACCTCCTTCTGCAGTTGTTACATAGATACTCTTGCTGAACACACCCAAGCCACGATGATTGTATGCCGCTACCTGGATCTCATATTCTCGCCAAGTAATCAACTGATCGATTGCCTAAAATACAAGAATCAGACAAGACTCCTGCTTTAACTAGTGTTTTATTTATGATGGTAGCTGGACTATCTCTAATCATTCCCCTCACTATTCATCTGTAATTAAGACTAACGCGTGGAATAACTCCTACGGACGTCATAACGGTTTACCGGTTTTGCGGATGTTGCCGGTAAGACACCTGTGGGAGTCATTTGCTTCTCGATTATTTACTCTCCCATACTGTACTACACTAACATTTTAACACACCTACTGTTTTCCTAGACATCTCGTGATCAATGAATGGCTTATCCAACGCAGATGCTGTGACGGGAGTTATCCATGGGAGGATGGAGGATGTCTTCTTCATAATTTTTCACTTTAATTTCCATTTTTCGGTCTGAGACTACCACGCTCCAAGAGAGTCTTCGGCATTGAGAATGTGGGCAGCGGACAGCAATTAGTTGTTTCCTAATTTTCAGTTGCTGTGGTAACTTTGGGTATTCTTTTCAACGACAGGATGTCCAAACAAAAAGATTAACATCGCAGTATTCCGCGCAGAACTTGTACAACTTCATTGAACGCTGACAGAAGTGTATAAGCAAAAATAATATAGGTGTGTAGAAGAACATCAAGCGTGGAGGAAGTCACTTTGTAGAGTGGAAATTATAACTAAAGAAGCGGGGCTACAGAGAAATTGCCGGGGTCGGTGTGACACCCATTAATTATAGTGCTAAGACAGTAAGGAAAACACTAAAACGAAGAGTAATTGTAAACAACTATCAGTAGCAGCTCACTAAGGATAAAAAGTAACACATTGTATTAATTTTGTAAGGGTGCGTGTGGCGAAGTGGTCGAAGGCCCCCTGTAACACACACGTGGAATCGATCCCTTCGCCCCTGGTCCATCCTTTCCATCCCTCTAGGGTCGGCAAATTTGTGCCAGATTTGTCTGGGAGGATGGCAGTACTGGCTCCATACATCGCTAGGCCACCGCGAGTCATTGTAAAGACTAGATGCGCATCCAATCACCTCCAACGGTTCTTAATGAAGACAAGTGTATTTTGCATCACTCAGGGATTGATCAACACCGAGAGCTTTATCCTCTATCAATTTTGTTACATTTTACGATTTTTTGAGCTCAAAATGACATTTACTGGATAGCTTACTTCATACTGCATTCAATAACTAAAAATCAAAGAACATTTTACATTCATTTGGAAACCTCTACAAAACTTACTGTATTACGTGCGTCCTTAGTTGTGACATTTTTCTCGATCCATGGAAGTGTATAACCTGCTAGTCGATAACTGAAAATACCCGTGTAGATGGAAGGAATAACTGAAAATCAAAGTACTTTTGCAGGAAGAGGATAATTAATCATAAACTTTCGGTCAAAAGACGACGTAGCGTGATAAGAGACTTCTAATCCAGAATTTCTTGACGATGTCCGGGAAACTCACCGCACAATATACCCTAAAATATCGCCACTCCACTGTTCTTCTTGTGGTTGCTGCCACTGCACTATAATGCTACTGGCGGATCGTGCCGAGGCGGCTACGTTTCGTGGAGCTGCCGCCGGCGGTTGTTGTGGCATTGTGACATTTCCTAAACAAAAACAACCAACACTCAAGTAAGCAAAAGATATGCATGAGGTATACCCCGTTACTTGCCTACTTGGTTAACTTGGGTGACCCGTCCTCACTGGTTGGGCGGGCCGCAGCAAAATTTCCGTTTTCTCGGAGTTTTGCAGGCTTAACTATTCCCCGGAGTCCCGAAGCCTTCAGGGATTCTCCACTACGGAGAAAGTAAAACACAATAGTTTGAACAGATGGATAGGAATAGGTTGAAATAAAAGCTTCATTTAAAAGACCACGCGGATTTCTGTATCTTGGCGAAATCCATTTGAAAGTTTGGATGAGAACAAACTGTAGATGATTCAGACAAGCAAATAAAGGTTTCAGAAAGTGGCTACATAACAAAATGGTATCGAAAACCAAGTAGTAAAAACATACTAGTTCACTACCTCTCCTCTCATCCTTCACACATGAAAAAAGCACTTATCAAAACATCTAGCTAACGAGTAAAAATGTGTGCACGGGAGTAGTTGTGGTCTGTTAAAAAAGCCACTTTAGAGTTTAAATAAGAACAAACATTAGATTATTATAATGCTGAGATCTTGGCAAAACTCCGGACCGCAGGTGTTTGCGGTGGGGAAAGAACGCGCTATTGTCTAACAAAAAATAGCGATTTTACAACAGCACGATGCCAAAATCTACGACGCAAATCATACCGGTGCAAAACCTGTGCGAAAAAAGCTTCCTACCATCCGAACGTCAGTCATGATAGTGCTCGAAAGGATCTCTAACTCGTTAAATTTTTGGAGCACTTCTAGTGATATGAAGACCCCAAGGACATGTGAGATCGAAGCCGTCATCGCCAATTTTTCTACTGCAGATCAAAGAGATTGTAGTCCTCTATGCCTCTATGTCGTTTACAGGTCTCATCGTGGCTGGGAAAAAAGAAGGGAAAGAGAAAGAGGTAGCAAAGTTACGCCGCAAAAGTCCTTTTCAAACTACATCGTTTCACAAACAACACCTATACCCGTTACCAAAACAGTGATGCAGAGACACAACCACACATTCCTCTGAAGTTAATCTGCCATAAGAGGTATGAAGAAAGCAATGCTCAAGTTTTCGAGCTGGAAGTTCTAGTTAGACGCACTTATCGCAATCTCATACCATTGGAATCTCTCACGCACTCTCGTTTGACATAGAAAAAAAGCGAACAAAAAGATGTTCCTGGGTATCATCGAATGCGCTTATTAAGTACACCCTACTAGCTCTCCACATAGAGCGTCCTACTTTACATATCAAAGCCCTCCCACGACTCTCAAATAATATAGCAAAAATGACTTAAACAAGGAATTCGGTGCATAGATTACACGGTATACGTTGTTAGGAGATTGCAGACCATAACCACGGATGACAGTTACGAAGTAATGGAGGAAGCTTAATGGAAGGTTACTTAAGTAGAACCACAAACATGCTAAATAATTACTTGAAGTGATGTTGAATATATTACTGTGCACTAAAAACTAAAGTGATGGGAGTCTGCAAAACTATTCGAACTTAGTTAGGTATGGAACTTACTTCGGATGTTATGAACAGTCAGAATCCAGAATGGTGCATAACCCGCGTAACAGTCAGTCCTATGATGTTGCACAAGTATTGCATAAACAATTTCGTATCAGCTCATTGAGAATCGAAGAGTTTATACAATCTTCCACAGTCAAATTAAACGTTCGCTTTCACAAGTTGATTAGGTTTTGTTTCGATAATCTCACAGTGGTTCCCAAGCAAATTTTTCAGTCCGAAGTACCAATACGTGACTATATTCTTCCGTTGAATTAGAAATAATAAGAGAAACATGACAAAAAGCAAAAAGAATTTCCCAGTCCAAAACAGCGCGCAATAGTCACACTCAGTAAAACTATTAACAAATAAAAATGTATAACTTTTATCTAGTGCCCATTATTTTTCCACATTAGGGTATTATGTGAAATACAACTACAATGATGATGAAATATTTGCAAACCTGACTGGTAATTGACGCGTTATTGCTGAAGGCACCGTTAGGGTAAAAAGAATGGCTGAGAGAAAGGCGGAATGAGGGCCTCAGTGGTGCCGTGCGTAGCATGTGAGCACCCGGGAAGGGTAATCGCGGTTCGACCTGGCCTGGCGTCCATGTTTTGCAAATATCTCAGCATCTTTGCGGTTGTATTAATAAATAGCAATTTCTCCAAAACTCAAAGCTCACTCGATGGCAAAGAGGGCTTCCCAGATCCAAAACGATTCGATGCGACCACGCGAAACTCGGCTGTGACTGATGGTCGAAGATTGTCAACAAGAACTGCGCAACATTCCTGTAAAAACAGTAGGAAGGCTCATCCATATTTAAAACGTCTTGATAATTTTAAATTTTGTATAACGCATAAAGAACACCAACTTCACTAGGTACGTTATCCACCACAACCTCCCAATCACTCCATAGCTGGGTCGGTCCAAGAGTTCGCATTTCCACTGAGTGCCTTAACAATAGAAATACGCACAAAAGCAGAAACGTAACATACTTGTCCGTGCCATGCACATATAATAACACAAGAAAAAGTTCTTTAAGAATAGAATTACTTTATGATTGGAGAGTTCCCATCGAAACCTTCAACCCAAGAAACACGAATTTTCGCTGGTATTGTGCTGTTAATTAATTCGGCACGCACGAAAGTTGGCATTTGTGGTCGTTCTGTAAAATGTGGAATATCAAGGTGAAATATTTAGGTGTCACAATCGCCAGTCCATAGGATATAATCCTTTACGTGCACGTCACAACTACTTGATCCTAATATAACTTTCAATGAAAAGTGTCAAGAAAAATCGCGACTCGAAATTGGTTACGCTGCTCTACTTTGCACATTCTCAGCTCCACGCCTCTAGATGCCCGATAAGTTGAACTTATTCATGAAAAAGGAAACACTGCGCGTGTACCAGCTAACCATGTAAGTCATAATCGAATTCAATTTCTTACTATTTGAGTAGATTTATAAAATTTAACACGAATAAAGAGGTTGGTGTAGCGCAGTGGTCGAAGGCGCCCAGTAATACACATGAGATCGATCTCCGTGCCAAAGCTCACCAAGCCTTCCACACCTTCGAGGTCGGCAAATTGGTGCCAGACTTGCCTCGGAGACCAGCAATGGCTGACACATCGGTAGGCCATCGTGAGTTATTGTAAAGGCCAGATATGCATTCAGCCACCTCCAACGATACTTCATGATGTTGAATGCATGGTGCATTACTCAGGATTGATCAACGCCAAGAACTTTAACCTTTTTTATCTATTTTAACACGAATGAGGAGACCACATTGGTGGATGTCATATAAAGTTTATTTCTCAAACATTCAACTCACGTGTTCGATCCCGATCATGTTCCCAATCAATCTAATTTTAGCACTAATTGACAGTTTTACGGGACTTAATTAATTCATGAATTACCGTTACCACTTATGTTAAACATTTTAAAAAATACCAATGATTCGCAAGAATGCAGAGGCGCTCTCTTCTTTTCCGTCAGCTGTCACGACACAACGATACTCTCCAATATTATCAGGCCCGACTTGCCGTATAAGTAGGCCGCCATTATTTTTTCGACTCAAACGTAGGTTCGGATTACCTGTCACTGGTATTGGTTCGTCCTGTAATGAATTTTCTCCTCCAAAACTTCTTATTTATCAACTATAACACTCGAAAAACAAAGACAATGAGGCATTTCCATCACCATTCTCAGAACACTAAATGACTCAATTTCAGTAACCGTAACCAAGACCAATCCTATGCGAAACTTGTTGAAAGTTTCTGCCTTGTAGAAGAGAAATTTTGACATATAGAATACTAGTGAACGAGAAGCAATTCACTGAAGAGAATGCACTAGAATTTCCTTCAGACTTCGAACTAGTTGAAGAAGTTCAGAACAAGGAAGTATTAGAAACAAACGTTCATGAACCACATCACGTGGGCATTGGTCTCATAATCAGCGGTAACTTCGCAAGGTATCACAATATTTGTACCAATCACCACGCTCTGATTTGTTGGGCCGAACTCAATCAGATTTGATCCTAAATAACTTTGCGATATCGGCAAATCGACGGCGAAAAAAATTGACACTACGGGCTATAAAGCATAACAAACAACCATAATAATTGGGGAATCAATCGTTTGCAGTCAAAGTTTGTCAAATCACCTGTTGCTGTCACCCTTGCTGTTGCACTCGTCATTCCAAAGCTGTTTTTCGCTATGCAACTGTACCTTCCGCTGTCCGACTTCTTCAAATCATGAATGACTAACCCATCCTCCGTTATATCGTACTTCTCCGAAGTAGACGTGATGTCAACATCTACAATAGTATGTGAGATTTGTGCGCTCTCTGGTTAGATTCAGTTAGAGAGAGAGAGAGAGAATGTGTCAAACAACGAATACACGCACAAAATAGAACAGTGATCAATATTTTTACAGAACTGCTAAATCTTCTCGACCTCATTCTTAGAACTAGTAAGAATGAATATTTATTTTGCACTGATAGAAGGAAATCTGAACATAGAATTAAATTTGAACTCAACTATAAACTAGTTGCTGTTTAGATAGACCACACAACATTAGTCCTAAAAGCTCTTCCGTAAAACCTCGGCAATCATTAACTCTATTAGACCACACTGCCCACGGCTGTCCTACTCACAGAACGTTAGGGTGATCATGTTTCACAAATATAAGCCTTGTCATCATGGATTCACTGCATTGATAATACCAACACAACAAATGTGTCTCACTTATTTTGATTTAAAATAATAAGCAGCTTTTTTATAACACTAACCGTGGAATCTCCATGTAATCGCGGTTGTAGGTACACCGATGGCCGTACATTGCAATTTCAGTGTCTTTGATCCAACAACAAATGATACGTCCTTCGGTGATATAGTGATCACTGGCGCACCAAAACCTGTCTCAGAAACAGCTTCCTCGATCTGCTCATCTTCTGAACGCGAGAACTCTAAAATAATTGTGCTTTTCACTGTCAAATTTGGTTTGCAAAAAAAAAATGACAATAACAATAAAGACACAGTTTTCCGAGTTATAAATACTAAAGTGGCTAGTGCCTCCTAACGGTCTGCCGCCTCATCGTGGCTGGGAGGTGTTCCTGAGTGTCGGCCTGCGATATACAGCGGGGGATTCATCCTCCCAGCAGTGTCTCTCAAGCTGACAAGGACTCTGCTGTTTCCATCAGGAAACCCAGCTAAAAGTAAACCAATGGCGGGATCCACCACGGGCCTAGTACCAAGCTAGTTTCATGGTGGTGAATCTCCCTCTGATCCACAAGGACGGCGACTGCCTGTGGTGGTGACGACCTGGGGAAGACTTTAGCCAGGCTGACCTCGGGACTCCGGGGAACCACAACAGTCAAACTAGCAAAACTCCAAAAAAAGTGGGAATTATGCTAAGGCCTACACAACCAATGAAGACGAACCATCCAAGTACCCAAGTAAAGTTACTAATGCGTCAAAATTTCTTGAGCTCTTCATTTCCTTGTCTTTTCATTTTAGTCGAAGTAATATATGCATGTTAAATTATGGCAAATACCTCGTAAAGAAACATCGTTAAATCATAGTTCGAGAAAGATTTATTCAGAACACAATTTTCCATCAATCTTCCGTGCTTTTTCTCATCATTCAAAAAAAATGAACCTGTGAGCACTAGATATTTTGGTACGAAATCTCACACTTCGAAAGACAGTAGGCGCGATTTTTTAAGCATTATTCCAAATTTCTCTTGATTCCTTCACAAAAATAAAACAACGGAGCACATTATCCCTCATGGAAAGAACTCGTTATCGAAAATTAAGCACTTGGCGCCACATAGCATTCTGTGAAAATATTGAGAGAACAGCCGCTATGAGGTAGTAAAACCGAATACTCTTCACTATTTTCTCAGCACTTCGAACATTTAGACTCGATTTTTCGATTGTGCATGAAAACCTTATATATAAAAAGTCTACAACATCTCACAGTAATCTTCCTAACTTATTGAGTATTCATCAGAAATAAAAACTACATGTTCCAGAAACGCCACCTGGAGTCATGCCCTCCTTCACCCATATGGTGTTCATACTTGATCCAGCGTCATTTGATGTCTCACACTGGTAGATACCATAGTCTTCTTGCGACAGCTCCTGCACGACTAGTTTACTCTTTTTTGTTGCAATCTGAAACAATTTTGGAGCTAGTTTTCTAAATAAATAGCATTAGTATTCGTCGTCGTTTGACCTCCAACGATTACAATTCGTTTTAAACAAAATTACCAGCTTTTACATGCTAGAACGCAGCCTTTTGCTAAAACTAATCGCAATACACAGAAGAAGCAAGTGTTAATAAAATCGTTGGTCTTGAGATAGAAACGAAACAGAGTATAAGATGTAACTGCTGAAAACAGTAAAGAAATGATCTCAAAACCCAGAAATTTTGAATGTGTCATTTAATTGAATATATATATATATATATATATATATATATATATATATATATTCAATTAAATGACACATTCAAAATTTCTGGGTTTTGAGATCATTTCTTTACTGTTTTCNGAAAACAGTAAAGAAATGATCTCAAAACCCAGAAATTTTGAATGTGTCATTTAATTGAATATATATATATATATATATATATATATATAGCATGAGGGACATAGAGATCCACGGAGATGAACCGAAGGATAGTTATTATCTCATCCCATAAAGCAGTCTTTTACTTTATATGAGAAAAAATTCCTCAAAAGATGAAAATCTTAGCGGCATGTATTCTTTGTTTGATAAGCTTACATGAGGCTGATAAATAATTTTTATTCGGCTAACGTTCCGACGTCTTCATCTTCATCAGGGCCGACAATCCGAATCGACGGTCCACAGTTGTTCGTCTTCGTCTTCTTCGTATCGAGTTGGATCTTCCTCAGTGAAGCATCTCTCGAATGAGGAACTCTCACACGGCGACGCTCTTTTATACAGAATACCTGCTGTTAATAATAACGATTCTCCGGTGACAATGAGTTGTTTTTTCCGGACAATCCATCTGCAGAAGTGCGTTTCATTATTAGCTAGCAGAGATCATAACAATAATAACATAAAAATAACAGACGCCATACCGAGAACACGAACAACTATGGGCCAACGACTCGGATCATCGGTTCTAATGAAAACGAAGATGTCGAAACGTCAGCCGAATAAAGATTACTTACCATCCTCCTGTAAGCTTATCAGACAAAGGATTAGTCACGCACAGGTTAAAGGAAAGTCTTGGCAGCGAAAAAAAACTGAACGATGAACTGCATAAGCGAGAACTCTGTGCTGACAAAACATGTTCAAGAAATTTTCTTCGTATTTTTGTTGAGCAAACGCGAGGTGTTATTATTCTTTGTTCACGATTAAGCTGACGTTTCGGCGGATGTCGCCTTCCTCAGAGCCGCTTCCTATGAGGTTTCCACTAAGTATGTCACGTAGAGAACAACCGCACAGAAATCACGTGGAAGTATAATGTGATGGCCACGACCGACTTTCTATTAACCTCGGCATTGATCAAGTAATTAGTAAAAAGTAGTAATGTAATCAAGTGCATTGATCATCATAATGTGATTATTATGTCTAATGCCTTTATGTCTAATGCGGAAGCACCAGTTATCGATTTCGGGCCATTAGTCTACTGTAGCTACATAGATGATTATACTTCCATTATACTTAAGGGCACGCAGAAACATAACGGAGAAGATTTTGAAGTAAGGGTTACGATCCTCGCGCAAGAATCGAGAACACAAGCGCGCAAAACTCTAGAGGCATTCTGGATAAATTCCAAGAATCCGAAAATGAACCGCAGAGAATGAACTACCTTGTTATCACGTGTGATATTGGACAGTATATAAACCTGTTATTCTGATGGGAGGGGCACATTACGCTTCCATGTGAATTCTGTGCGGTCGGTCTTCACGCGATATACTCAGTGGAAGACTCATAGAAAGCGGTGAGTGTGCAGAGCTATGCTAAATGTGATTGAAATCTTGGTTTGGAGTCTTCTCTGTTTGGTTATGGAGGTGTTTGGCCGAATGGATTGCTGTCAACTTGACCCTTCCAGGCTCTGAGGAAGGCGAAATCCGCCGAAACGTCAGCTTGTGCGTAAATAAATAAATAAAATAGCACCTCGTGCTTGCTGAACAGAAGTAGAAAGATATAACTGAGAGACAGGCAAGACGAAGGACCCGGATGGTGTGGTGGTGAAGTGCGCTACTCCCCGGTAGGGACAATAGCGCGTGTTCGTTCCCCACCGCATACACCTGCGGTCCGGAGTTTTGCAAATACCTCAGCATTATATACGATCTAAATTTAATTTAACTCATTATGCTAGATTTATTTCATGGCGTTAATAACGTCTAAGGCCAAAAATAATGTTACCTTTAAGTTCCAAATAAACATATTGAAAATATTTCTTTACAAATACTTAGATATACGTGATTATCTTTGTTTGTTCTCTAAAAAAATGTGTAAACGAACATAGTCGTAGCGCGCTTTATGGACTGAAGTAAAACCCAGTAGAATCTACAGAGACCTTCAAACAAGAGATAAGTTTACTAACTCTACTACTATGAAATTGTGACTTTCTGAAGGGACAAATCATTTCCTTCTTGTTCTATCGTCTACGCTCAGAAAAGAATAAGATTGAATAAGGAGGACTTCATCCTGGAGGACACGATGGTGTTTTCGAATACGTCGTTTGGATAGACGCCTCGCTTGTATTTCTTATTCCATTAACACTTCTCAGAAAATAGTCTAAGAGCGTTTAACGTAAAATTAACGCATAACGTGAAACAACGCAATGGTATTGCATTACTAGTGTTCAATTAATTAATCAGCATGGATTATTAATTAACAAAAAACAAAAGTAACAATTCTGGAAAACAAGTAGAGACCATCAGAACGGCATATCCTGTGAAACAACCACGTTCCTGTTTCCTAAAGTGCTTTGGTTATCGAAGGAATAACGACAGATGGCAGAAAAACCACACAGTCACGAATGTGTTCGAGCGGCTATAACTTTGGACTAATACCATTATCAGGGCCAATCCCAAAAACGTTGTTCGAGCAGATCAACAGGCATTTTAAAAAAGAGAACAACCATGCAATTGATTAATCGTTGCTGTGGTGGATATCCTCAAATAACTCATGGCTGTTCTGAATTTGAAACTCATGTACAGCACACCTTTGTGTTCGAACCAAAAAAGTCGCATTAACCCCACCATAAGCGAAGCTCGTTGGAGATATCTGTCCAAACTAAGAAAGGAAAACTAAGACAAGGTGTAACTCAGAAGCAGAAAAGTCAAGAACACCAACATTCACTAATTTCTAACACTTATTCCACAATAATTTATGACTGTTCTGCTTTCGAAACTCAAGTACAGCATATATAGACGCCTAGACCAAAAAACTTGCACTAACCTCACCACAGGCCATGCTCTCTGGAACCATTTGTCCGAAGTTACAAAGGAAAACTAAGATAAGGTCTACCTCAGAAGCAGAAAAGTCGAGAACGCCAATATTCTCTGATTTCTAACACTTATCCTAGTATTCTTATTCTAGTCCTAGCTTTCAAGCAACACTGGAATACAAGCGGACTGAAAGCTCCAAACAACAGTTTAGTTGGCATTGCATGTCACATAGGCTAGCGAAAGTTAACCGCTGAGTTCAAATATTTGTTTGCTTATATGGCAGCCGGTTTCAAACCTCTAATCTCACGCCACAGCAATTATTTTCTCCATCGAAACATGGACACACCGCTTAACTGATGTATATCGAAACTGGAAACCCATAGAAACTAGTTAACTAGCAGCATATGCACCCAATTGTCGCCAGTGAAGGTTCCACCACGTGTTCGGTTTTTCATCCACAGCAAATGGCACTTAGACATTAAGTGAGCAATGCTATACAACTACACTACCAATAGGAAAAGCCACTGATGAAACTTTAGAAGAAAAGCCAATTATTTTCCCAGTTTAGAAAAGCATTCTAGAAGCCGCAAATTTTAAACTGGTGCTAACGTCAGGTTATTAGGTCAAAGGACCACCATAATCAGGCACCATTCTAAGCCAAAACGACGCATTAGTGAAGATGAAGTAGAGGATACTTATGTTAGTGAGAATAAGTCGAATAACTTGTAATGATTTTACCAATCAATATCTATTTATTTCATCATAGTATTTACATTCGTGAGAAAAAGAAAAAACCTACAAGACAAACAGTTCAAATGAGTAAGAGGAAGAGAGAAGAAATGAAGAGAAAAACAGAAATTATAGACGGAAAGTTCTCTTGAAAACTCACTTCACGGCCGTTAAAATACCATCGAATAGTAGACGAAGCATCTCGACGCCTTTTCCGAGAGCATGAAATGGTCAATGTTGAACCCAACGGTTGAAGGATTTCCCGTGGCAAAGGTTTTAACAACGGTATATCTGAAATTTCCTTCTTCTCGAGTGATTCAAAATTGGAAATGTAACGGACATAAATCCAATTTCAGAAAAAGCGCTGTCGAATTTTAGGTAAAACTTACCAATTACGTTCATCACCAATGATTTCTGATCGAACAAAACTCCCGACGAGGAGTCTACTTTGCAGTCCAGCTTGTACTCCAAAGTACCCTATAATACTGATAAAAGTTAGAGCCCAGATTCATTCATTGATTCATTCGACCCCACTGAAAACTAGAAGGATGCCAACTGCTAAGAACTGAACATAACAGAATAAACCAAATAATATCAATGCAATACTATACAATGCAATACGATACAGTATAAAAACATACGTACATACGCATATGTATAGATATATATACCTGTATGCATAAAAAAAGGATGAAGCTCTCGGCGTTGATCAATTCCCGAGGGATGCGCCATGCATTAGACTTCATTTAGCATCGTTGGAGGCGATTGAATGCATACCTGGCCTTTAAATGACTCGCGGTGGCCTGCCGATGTATCGAGTTAGTGCTGCTAACCTCCCAGACAAGTCTGATCCCAATTTGCCAACCCCTGAGGATGGAAAGCTTGGTGGACCATGGACACGGAGATCGATTTCATGCGTCTTGCAGGGCGCCTCCGAACCACTACGCTTCACGCGCCCATATGCAAACATACATATATGTACATATACATATATATATATAATTTGTATTCATATACATCACCTGTGGTCCGGACACCTAATGCGTATGAATGACAACCAATGAACAAGAGCCGTTAGTGACTGGATTCATCGGGATGTCAAACGTATTGCAGGAAGTTCATCGACCCGATGGTCAGAGTTCTTCACAAAGACCCTTGAAGAAAGATATGATGCTCGACGAGTCCTTACAGCGAGCAGAACCCACTGGGCTGCTCTTGCACGCGACAGGGAAAAGTGGAAGATTTACTGGCGCTCGCTCGAGTCACTCGACGATCAACGGGACTACAGGTGATATAGGTGATACATCACCTGTCAGGTCACCTTTCTTGAACAATAACACGGTCTTGTTAGCCTTCCAATGAGTAGGGACATTGCATTCAGGCAGGTAACGTGTGACGAGCCGAGTCAGTACGTTTACGAGAACTGGCGGAAGGTTCTTCAGGTGTTCTGGTCTTGGTCTTATTCTGTCCGGACGCGGTGCTGTTCGATTTTTCACCGACGAGATGGCATGTCGGATTTCGGAAGGAAGAACCGGTGGTGCAACATATCCATCCCCTTTATTTCATATGAGGGAAGGTGGACGTGGCTATCGAAGAGATCCTAGTAGTTCGTGAATGGTTTTCTCCATTGCCTTTCTGGAAGCTGTAACTGTTCCGTCTGGGTGCCGGAGCGCAACCATTTTGGTCTTGTAATTGGCGAAGCTTCGGTTGGGTTTGCGAATGCTTTTCCCAGCTTCTGCAGCTTGGGCCATTACTGCTACTCTTCTCTCTTTAAGATCTATTACCACCTGTCTGCATTGTTTTGCAAATTTGAACGTTATTTCGCGGTTACCTGCAGCTCGTGCGATACCACGCTGGCTTATAAGCTTGAGTGTTTCTGGATATAGACGTCTCTTGGTGACCTTCGAGCTCTCAGCTTTCATAGCACTAACGTGAAGATGTTGATGAGCTGATCGTATTTTTCGTCGATATTGTCGACAACGGCATCTTCACAACAGCCGATTAATGAATTGAATAAATTCCAGTTTACGGTGGTTTTGGGACTTCGGTTTTGGAATTTAGCGGCTTTTTCTCCTTTCCGCGAGAAATAGAATCTTGTACGAAGGAGACGATGGTCTTATCCCGTGTAGAATTTTGGGACAACAGCGACATCGGTTAGGTAAAATGTTCTATTTACTATCCATATACATATACAAAAAAATTCAAAAGTAGTCCGCAAGACATACACTGCTGAGCCCGTCTGGAATTGTGATAGTCAGACGACGATTATTATGAGATAAATCGATTCCTGTTTCAGTTCCAGAAATCGCTAATCCATTCAAGAACCAACGAGTTCGAACTCCATTTCTAAAATTCTACAAGGTTACCAGTATATTGAGAGAATATTTATCTCAAAAGAAATTATCCCCTGTAGTCTTTAAAGCATTTTAGAAGCAGAACATTGACGTAATTCTAATACAATATTTAGACAGAAGGAACAACACAGGAACGTACTTCAAGGATGAAACACAGTCGAAAGATTCCACTTTCCTCTGCAAGGAATCAGAAAGAAAAATTTTCCGGCTGTCGGAAAAATAAATTATGATTAACCCATCAGAAGAGTGACTGAAATGTTCAAAAACGATTAAATTACTCCTATAAATACGTGCGAAAAACCAATTCAAGGAGAACCAAAGTTGGACTCACGAAGGAATTTCAATTTTGCGAACCGTAAATACATTAGATACCGCTTCACCTAACCCATCGACGGAGGTTACCACCTAAACTCAAATTACAATATTACACGTTACGTAGCCGAAAGAAAGCATTCTGTAACCATAATGAAGCTGAGATATTTGTAAAACTCCGGATCGGTGGTGTATGCGGTGGGGACCGGACACACTATTACCCTTTCCGGGGCTAACGCGTTTACCACCACACCATGAGAGTCCTTCGTTTCGCCTTTCTCTCATCCACAACAAACACCAGCGGTCTGCAGTTTTGCAAATACCTCAGCGTCATTATAGTTATATTTCACAGAATACCTTGCCATGAAAAAATGATAGGCAGTAAATAAAAACTGACGACAATGCTCTCAATATCGTCAAATCATATTTCACCTTATACTTTCCAAAAGACGAATGTGTTGCGTCTACAACTACCAGATCTCCTCTAGATGTTACATAATGCGAAGCGTTCGAGGACACCTTAAAGAACAAAAAAGTAAAAAGGATTGCTGGCGACAGATTCGACTGCTAGAATCAGTGGAAGGCGTTACCAACTAGCTATTAGATTACTGGAAAAACAAGTTCATTAGCATTTACGACAATCAAATTGGCTTATGTATTCTGCAAAGGAAATAAGATCCTTCAAGAAGAGCAAAGCAAGGAGCCGCCAGCTCTATAACAACCACGTAAGGATATTATTTCGACACTTGAATGGCCCGTCTTCAATGATTATGCGGACCCAACATAATTTCCACTTTTTTCAGAGTTTTGTTGGTTTAGCTTTGGTGGTTCTCTAGAGTCCCTAGGTCAGCCTAGCCAAAATATGCCCTAGGTCGTTACCACCACAGGCAGTGGTCACCATTGTGGATGAGAGGTAGATTTGCAATCATGCGACTAGTTTGATGCCAGGATCCTGGAATTGGTTTACGCTTAGTCAGGCACATTGGTGGAAAAGCCGGCCTTCTTCTCAGGTTAGGAGACCCTGCTGGGATGATGAATCTCCCTGCTGTACATCGCAACCCGATACTCAGGAGCACCTCCCAGCTCTGAGGTGGTAAGTCGTTGGAAGGACACATAGATATTAACTGAACCAAGTGCACATAAAACGGTCGGAGAGAGAAGGACAAGACGGCAGTAAAACCACAATTTTGAAAGATCTAAATCGAATTGGATTGTCAAAAGCAAAAAACTTCAAATGGGTGCTTTGTGAATTGAACGAAAATCAACGAGATCGTTATTAGTAACCAGCTTCGTGCAATATTGAAACGAAAAGGTCAAAGGTCAGACATTCCAAAACCTCTAAAAGTCGAATCTACAGCAAGATATATTGCACTGTACACGTATTTTTTAGATAAAACCGTTGATTTAGCATTCGTGAAATCTTGCAGAACCTACTTTCTAATTAACCTGATAAATAACGGTATAACCAATCGATAGCTATACGTTGTTATTGTGTGGTCCGGTAAACACGCTTGTTCCAGACAACGACCAATACAAAGACCCATACAGAGGTTTCTACATTCTCAACCACTTTCTCAGATTTGCTGTTTACACAAGGTGGACGGCTATCATCAATACAATGCGTAGCCTCCCTCTCGTACTGTGCGGTCTAGTTCAAACAAACCAACTGACAAGAGATGATGGCTAACTACTTCATCCAAGCTGTTCAACCCCGTTCCAAAAACAACGGTAAAACCAGCTTTCTGTGAGTTTAAATAACAGCGACAGATGATTCACATCTATGCGCTTCAAATGAAGAGAAGAGACGCCGCTATTCAACCGTGAGAAACTGATCAACAAGCCGATTCGCATTAGAAGAACTACTGCATCGTTGCATAATAGCCCGGACAGATTCTCGTGAGGATCTGATGCCCAAGAAATCTAGAGTTCTTAAAAGAAAACAGATCCATACAGATAGTACTTGAGCAATTATTACTGGCATATGATTATTTTGTGATTGGTTATTTGAACCATCAAACTCTTGCAGACGTTTCTAGCATCAGACACCTCTCAGTTTGTTTCTTGTGCTGAAAGCAAAAGTAGGTTCACTGAGGACTATATGGTAGTATAATTAACCACATAGCAACAAAATCAGACTTTTATTTACGTTTGGGTTATCCTTCCGCCTCTTAAGGTGAGTTTGTCCAAATTTTATCCACCATAGCAAATCATTCAATTCTATGTTTATTCTTCAATAAGCAGACACGAGGTTGTTAATGTAGAATTTATTAGAATACAATAACTGACGTTTCGGCGGTTTCGCCTTCTTCAGAGCCTGGAAAGGTCAAATTGAGATGTGATCTACCCAGCCAAACACTTTCGTAACCACCGCAGATAAAACTTAACAAATAAATCTGTATTCGCATAAGAAACAGCTTCACTTGAACACCTACCGTTTATTTGTTGTAAGTATTTAAGTTAGTTGATGGATAGCAGTTGATGGATCATTCAATTCTCTTCTGCTTATCTCGGTGAACCTCAAACGAACGATGAGATGGCGCAATCGAAACCGGTCAAGAATGCCACAGCAACTTTGTTCACCGTCATCGTCTTTTTTTCTTACGTCGAACATGACTTTCACAGCTAGTACACTGCTACAACGTGTTATATAAAGTTTTGTAACCCAAACTTCCATTAAAAACTCGTCCTGTTACATCGTCCTTGTCAATTCGCTTTACTAATATCAGAACCAGCTGCTGCTCTGAAGGAATCCACAAGAGGGTCGAAAGACAGCAAACCCTCCTCCCACTAACCAGGGTAGTCAACTGAGTGCTTAAAACCTAGGTACCCTCTACCACGGCTACATTAGTGTTACAGTGAAAATCACGCACAACAAGTATTCTAGACGTCAGCAGAAAAACAGAATGATAGATTAATAAGTCACAGCTGAACCAACACACGAATCTCAGAACCTCATGAACGACGATGGCAAGGCAACGAAACAAATGAGAGCGTTGCGACGTCATCATATATGAAAAACAAGTCATTTAAGGATCTAAATAGGTGAATTTCGCTTAATAAATTGCCATATTGGATCAAATAGTAATGAATTCGTCCATAGAAAAGTCACGTTTTCCTATTTTCCACAACCAAACGGAAATGTTCCACAAAGAATGAAGAAAGACCATATTCATATCCTGAACTCCACATTAAAATCTATCATGGTCAGCTGACCACTTTTCCATGAACCCATTGAGCAAAACAATTCATTCCCTATCGCTGAGGTCAATGACACAACAGCGCAAACGATTGGCTTGCCTTTTCAGTCAGAAGCCGGCATTAGAACAAACAAAGGACGAACACAGAGTGGAAAGTAAAGGAAATAACACCTTGGTGATGTCAATCAATACCAAAAAAATTCCTTAAGAAGCATGAAAACTTGGTATAACCCTCAATCAATAATAAACAAGGAGCTAAACACCATCAGGCATACCTGGTTATCACCATTGTACCAAAAATACTCCGTATTGGGTAATGGATCATCACTAGCAATCAGTTTAGGTCTTCTGATAACAAAATAACCTCCTTCATTTACAGAGATCACTCTGTCAGAGAAATCTGACTCCTCGAAACCATCAAGATCTATAAGAAAAAGATGTTCGAATTTCATGGGTTTACTGAACAAGAAAAGTACATCTCCATAAAGTGTTCGATTTATGAACTATCTATATCGATATCGATTGATCTACAATTTCCTGAATCTAGAGCAAGAAGAATAGAACACTTGAAGCATATTTTTATATGGTCAACCTGCCATGAGAACAAGATCTCGTCATTCCAAAAAAGAAAAGAAGGAAGAACATAGCAAAACCCACATTGTACGTTGACTTCGATCGGTGGTGACAAGATAGATGCTACTGAATTCGATGCCAAACATCTATAGATACCGGAATCATTCCGACTTGACTGAATAATTTGGTAAATAACTGTGTCAGTAGAAGTTGGGTGGCCATTCTTAAGCCAATGGACCCGTTCCGAATATTCGCTACGACAGTTCAACAGTAGTGATTGACCCTCGTTAAGCAGAATCGATGCCGGATAATCTTCGTCATGAAACGTAGGAGGTCGACCAAGTACTAATTGCATACGACAAGCACAGGGTAGCAGCAATAGTAGTAATAGAGAAAATAAATCAATAAATAGTTTAATAGTGATCGTTCGATAGCAGATCATGTCACCATCTGCATAACAAAAGCTAAGATCTGAAAGTAAGTCGATTAAGTTTTTTCTGATGGAAATATCGATCGAGAGAGAGTATGAACAGCGGAAAAGAAAAACTGTCGATATCCTCAGGAGCTATTAAGAAACCATATGGCATTAACTTAAGCATCAGAACACCAGAATGACTTCTGAAACTGGAGGCGACATTTTATGGAATGATTTTGGGATGAATATGACAAGCAGAAGTGGATGATTTATTCTATGACAAAGATGATAGGCTTTTCACGTGAATAATGACAATCTACAAAGTACTCAAAGTGCAACGAACAGTCCAGAAAAGTATGACATCTAAGAAAAACTCATGAGTACTGGGAAATTTAACCAGAATCTGAAGCAAAAACGAGGGACAACCTCTACGAAGAGTCCCTATAGACGTGTGGTAGAAGATACTACGTAAGGAAAGTTGAACACTTACCTTAAATTCCCCGTAATAACTTTACAGCAAACATAAAACGATGGTTATAGGATTTTATGAAACAAAGATTAAGCCAAAAAAAATGATGGTCCTTGGTAGAAAAGTTCTCTAATGGGCACTAGAATGTAACGAAGTTATCTTAAGGGAGAAACTAGTTGGAACGGTGAACAACAAAAAGGAAGAAAAGAAAAAAAAAACAGAAGAAAAAACAGGTCGATTGTAGAGTTCGAATGTCCAGGAAATGTATGGAAGAGATAGAATAGTGCTTATGAACTGAAGAGATGGAAAAGCTGGTTTCTAGATCACATTATTTCAAGCTTGACCTTTGATCCCTGCAAATTTCGAAAAGATTTGATTGTCTCGGACTGCATATTTTATAATTGGAAGTACATAAATACAAATTATGAGTAAAAACAACTTCTTCCGAGAAGTGTAACCCCTGGCACAACCCGCAAACCCTTGACTTTTCATGAAGTAACCTCAGAACCGGACAGAGAAAAACGAGAAGTGTAATCGAAAGTGATGTTAAAATCGTTAAAATGTGCAAGTTGAAGTTTGCAACAACCAGAGTGGTACCCAAAAAAAGGTGAAATCCTATGATCCTTTCAATCGAGACAACTAAGGGATTTCAGTACCAGAAACCGTTGCCAACCAGGAATTCCTTTAGTGCCAACAAAGATATCTCCATCTGAAAAACGAAAGCAAATGTTGAAAAACAAATGAGGATACGTAGCGCTCTTAATCAGAAAACAAAGCTAACAAGATTACATAGTTAAAGTCTAAAGCAGCGTATTCGAACATTTAACGACTATTCTAGAAACTTGATAAGAACTGGAGATGGAAAGCGAACTGACCAGAACCATGATGATCTAACATGTTCAAAGTATGTCAGGGCTTACGCAACCCCTCTGAGCGTACGGGTTACAGCCTAGCGCCGGGACGAACGGCGTGGTGGTGGTGGTGGTGGTTGGGCCATCACCGCGGCCGACCTGACATACAATCAAGGCCATCGGCTGGGCGGAGTCAGTCGGCCAGCGAGCCAGAGCCAACCAACAACATTGGCCCAGGTAGGCACATCCCCGAGTGGGTCGCGCTTTTCCGGATGGTTTAAAATCCAAGATATAAAGACACATTGACACTAAGATGCTGAGACATTTGCAAACCCTGACTCCAAACCAGATTCGATCCTGCGATTTCCCTTTCCGGGAGTTCACGCGTTACCCATTGCACCACTGAGACCCTCGTTCTGCCTTTCTCTCAGCTAGTTTTCTACCTAACGGTGCCACCAGCATTCATTCGTCAACAGGAATGATCCAGGGAGCACAAATCTGCATTGAACCCAGTTAAGCCGAGGCTGTAGTCGAAATCAAAATGTTAACTTCTTGTTTACTGCCTATTATGATTTTTCAGTACAGGATATTATGTGAAATAACCAGCTTAGTTGGGTTTGACGCCTCTTATGATTTTTCACGGGAGGGTGTCATGTGAAATAACCAGCTTAACTGGTTTTGACGCTGATTCGTGCTCAACAGATCCTTCGCCCTGACGGGTGATTGCTGATCGTACTGCTAGGTTAAAAAACTGTCTGAGAGAAAGACAGAACAAAGGTCCCAGTGCTGCAATAGGAGCCTGTGAGCCCTCGGAAAGGGTAGTCACGGGTTCAAATCCGGCCCGGGGTCCAAGTTTTGCAAATGTTTCAGTCTCATCGTGGTTCTATTTCATATGATACCTTGCTGTGAAAAAAAAATAAGCAGTAGATAGAAGGTTATACATTCATATTGACACTATTTTTCAAACCGACCGTTATTTCACCGCGGCATTAATAACCAGTACCTTCCTGAACTGTTAAGTTAAAACGAAAATGAGAAGACGGTTGTTCCCAAGTTCGCGTTAGCTTAACAATCCAGGAAGATACGCTGACACTACTCGTATGTACTGCCGTAGATCAAACATTTCGTTCCAAGCACGTATGCGTCTGTTTAAGTGATTTGAACGAAGTTTTCCAATACTAAGTTTCCAAGAACTACTTATATTCTCCCAGTCATTGCAACCAACTAATCCGAAAATTACATTGACATGCAGTGTACTTTTCAGAGTTCGATAAGAGGACAGCAATAAAATGGCCCAGTGAGTTCTATATGCGAGGATTCATAACATCTCTTATAAGAACTCATTCGATACCGTCCACCATTTAAGCTGGTAGTATTTTGCCGTGAAAGACGCTGTTACAGTACATCCTAGCTGGCGAGAAATATTTTTAAGCAGATACAAGTTGTTATGCAAACTAGAGTATTGAAGAATATGTTTATGGCTTTCTTTTTCTTGAACATAATATTCACCGAAAATTCTGAAAGAAAATCAACTTAGTGGAAGAGAAACACTATCTATACTTTTTTATAGCATTAGTACCATTTTGGATTTGAAATTTGGGAAACACGCGCGATTTACGAGCGTTCATGCTCTACCTTTACGCGGAAAGGTTGTAGAAAGAAGCGTTATTGATTGGTAAGGAGATAAGTATGGAGCGCAGCAGGAGTAATCGCGTACCAAACACACGAATCCATAAGAATACAGTCACTCGTCTTCAATTTATGGATTTCTCAATTGTTACTTAAGATTTCTTTTAGTTTAGTCGTATGGTCATACTGGTAGCATTCAGCGCATTCTTTTTGCGGGCTTTGGCCAGAGCGGCGTACTATCGTTCATGTACGAACAAATGAGATGCAATAAAAATTCTGTCTTATAAAACCAACTGACGAAAATTATGGGTCAACGATCGAAATGATAAACCAAAAGGTCAGAAAAGTACGGATGAATGCGAAGCCGCGCAGTGAAAACACCCGATAAAACCTGCTTTATTTGTATCACCCAACCAATAGGCTCTTATCCGACTTTCTTCTCGGTCTTATCTGTCGCTAAATTTGAAAATTCTTCAAAACCAGGGACATATGTTCTCTATATTACTGGGTTTACGTCTTAAACAAAGAAACTGAATGATAGAAAATAGATTAAATAGATGAAGAGCTGCATGGGAAGATTGTTGTATTACCAAAGCTTGAATACCAATGCATTCCAGAATGTTCTTATATACTGTATATATTGATCGAATTGTTTCCGAAATAGAAAAACAGATTATTGTTGTGTTTTTTATCATGATGAGTACATTTCGCAGATCTCTTAATGCAGTGGACCATTCCTCATTGATACCTTCTTGGATTGTTAAGCAAGAGCGAGGTTGACAAAGATGACCATCACCCCGGATCACTGGCTCTGCTGAAGACGAAGACGTTGAAATCTTAGCCAAATAAACATTTCTGTCAACCTTGTGTTAGCTTAACAATCCAAGAAAGTGTTGATTATTACTATCGAGGTTATGTTACGATCAGTTTGAAAAATGTTCCTCATTGAATTGCCACCTTAATGAAGGGGAACGTTTGTCGAAGCGATTCGTTTTTATGAGGCATCGTTTAGAATTTCTACGTCGTACGAATGACTCCATAAACGCCATTGAGGTGATTTATGAATATTCGGCTGCAAACATCGTTACATCAAAAATCCGACGAGTTCAAAGTTTTCCATTCCCTCAGGACCTGGTGTCCATTTATCCGATATTTCATTCCACATGAAGTTATTCGGAACGAGTGTAGCGCAATGGTTAGAGGATCTGGGCAATAGACACCTAGTCCATCATTCGATCCCGCGCACCTGTCAAATCAAGCTCCCCATTCCTTCCGGATGGGCAGATTGCTGCCACATGTGTCTTTGAAGACAAAAACAGTCAATTGATATATAGATAAGCCACCTAAGTCATTGTATAGGTCTGATATGCATTCAATCACCTCTATGATTCTCAGCATATAACTGCCGACATGAATTCGATATAACTCATTTGGCGCGAAATAATGGCTGTTTCAAACCAATATATCAGCATATCAGCACAAATTACGTTTGATTAGTTGGAATAAGGAGCATTGGAATTAAATTAGATCCAAAGATCTTTGCCTACAAGAGACAAGTGGTCCTTAATTTACTGTTTTCTTGATGAGCGGACACGAGATTGTTATTACACTATTTATTCACGTGAGTCGATGTTTTGGCTGCTTTCTCCTTTCTTCCTTCCTCCTGAGAATTACAAGCGATCTTATTCTACCGAAATAAAAGTTGAAGATAAAGGATAAAGTTTCTGGGTTCTTCCAAGACTTTATTGCTTCACAGAGCGTATTTGGGATACGAAAGCAAATAAACAGCGAACGGGATATCACCTAACAGGACACGATCGTGTCTCTCAATGTCTTATTTATGTTTGCAGCTGCCGTTCTTGCGTTGAAATTTTTTAAATTTAGATTTCGTCACCAGTTTTGTAAAGGCCTTTTTTCTAAATATATATGACAGTGGAACGAAGCTGTATAAAAATCATGCATAACAGGAAGACGATAGAGCAAAGCCTGTTCTGTAAATGTGCAAAGTTCTGAACTCTGAAATACTCCAATGCTCGAGAAATTACTGTTAGTTATAGAGAACGAGCACCGAGGGTAATGTGTTCATGGAGTTGAAAGCACGGCATATCGCTCAGAGATAGACCAAAGCTGAATGCTTTATAATTTCAACCTCGGCGTAGAGGTAGCTTAAGAGTGGACAAATAGTTCAACACCAATTTAATAATTGGGGATTACAGTGATTACAGTGCAGTTGATAGACGAATAAGAGTAAGTTGAAGTCGCGCATTCCATGACAGGGTTCAGATCTTCTACTTTTAGTGGTTCGGGCATAATACACAGTACACTTCTACACTAGCTCTCTCTAATGAATGATTCTCCGCGGCGCCTTGTCCGGCAGCCAACCTCTCAATCATCTTGCTCGTCGTCGTAGAATTGCTAACCA
Organism: Angiostrongylus costaricensis; assembly: GCA_900624975.1. NCBI lineage: Eukaryota > Metazoa > Nematoda > Chromadorea > Rhabditida > Metastrongylidae > Angiostrongylus > Angiostrongylus costaricensis. Next base: position 69,673 of record UYYA01004610.1, read on the forward strand.
CTGGTTTACCAGTCGGTAAAGGATAAAACATTGAATCGTCTACTGCCAGCTGTTCACTTCTAATTGCAATAACAAATTCAGTCCACAGCCAGATTATCAATGGACATCTGGAACATTGTCGAAAATGGAGGTGATCACGAATCTCTTAGGATGCAATCAACATTGGAAAATATATGTACTCTAATAAGTAATACCGTAAATTATCACTTACAAAAGGGAAGATGGGTGTGGACCACAGTTCGAACTGACCCTCTTACATAGTGAGCTTATCGAAGAGAAGTTTTTCCAAAAATTTCTTGTCGCTCATTGAACTTCGCAAAAGTTTTCAACTTCTTCTCAGCGGGTTTTTTTTTCGAGTGTCCTTGTTTTCCCAACAATTCTTGTTCGGTACCGTTTCGTTGTTGACGCGGTTGCAGATGAATTCATGAAGAATGTCGAGCGCTTTTTCAGCGATGAATTTTTCTGATAACATTTTTATACACTTTCCACTGATATCGCTTGCAGCAAACTAAACAGACAATGTTTATTTCAAAAGCGATTATCATCGAGTACTTAGGAAATCACATTCTTTTGAATGTTTCCATAGAAATACAGATCTGTTCTGCGCTTGTTTTCCTGAGAAACATGGTGAACAGGCTCGCTTAGTGTAGTGGCTAGAGATGACTTGCAATAGACACGTAGTCTGAATTTCGATCCCGTGCCCATAGATCATAGCTTCCCATCTCTCCTGGATCGGCACATTGCTGCCAGACTTGTCTGGGATAGCAGCACCAGCTCGATACATCGGCAAGTTTCGCAGGAGTCACTGTATGGGTCAAATATACTTTTTGAATGCAGTTGAATGCACTTCGAATCCACAAGAATAGATCAACGGTGAACGCTTTATCGTCTAAAATTGTTGTAATTGCTTAATGGATGCTATGTAGCATTTCCACTTCTGATTAATCCCATTAAGAAACGCATTTCGCTTGCATCCATAAATCCGCTAATGTGCGCCGTGCGATCTAAGCCGATAGACGGCACTCCGTCAGTAGAAGAAACAAATCCGTCACGAGTTGTGGATGATTGAATAGATTTTGGAAATATGGGAAACGCCTCAACTGGTTATTGTCAAAATAGATTTTCTTTCGGTTTTCGGATGAAAAGTTCTGGTATACTCGTCTATTGAATCACAGCATGCGCGATACCACATAGCGAAAATTCATTCACATTCGCGGTGACAGTCTCTTTACTTTAAGTGGGCGGGCTCGTGTGGCGCAGTGGTCGGAGGTGCCCTGCGACACACACGTGGGAATCGATCTCTACACCGATGGTCCACTTAGCCTTCCATCGCTCCGTGTTCAGCAAATTGGTAGCAGACTTGTCTGGAGGACAGCAGCACTCGCTGGATGCATCGGTAGCTACCGCGGACCATTGTAAAGGCCAGATATGCATTCAATAACCTCCAAACGATGCTTGATGAACTTGAATGCATAGCACATCTCTCAGGGATTGATCAACGACGAGAGCTTTATCCTTTGTCCTTTAACTTTAAGTGGGCAAATTTTTAGTTAACTTATACTTGGCAAACTTCAGCTTGAGGAAAACTTGTAGTGCTAGTGAACTTGAAATTATAACAAACTTGATTAACTTCCCTTATCCTTTTCATGTTTTCTAAATCCTGGTTTTAAAATAAATACGAAGAATATTTTAGGAAAATGTCATATGCCCTTATAACGATAAAGCAAAGTTTTCTTTCTACAGCTTCACCAAGTCCTAAAGTGCACGAGTACTCTGCTTATCGAAGAAATCCGGACGCTTATCGAAAAATCAGAATCGTCGTGGTTGCTCAATAAAAAAATTCTGCCGCCATTTAAAATAGCCACTTTGATAATGACACTTTTAAACCTATGGAAGAAAAAACAAGCACAGTACACGATCTCTTCGCTTTAAAATTGGGAAACAAAGAAAAACAGTTGTGACTGGACTTCCACCGTTTAGAAGAATATCTGAAGTGATTTAATTTTACAACAGAGACTAAGTGACAAGAAAGCTTTAGAAATATTAACATGGCGATTGGAAAAATGTCTATGTCTAAAACTCTTTAGGAAATAAGCTCACGCGCAAGAGATCTCGGAGATGAATAGGTCAGGTTTTCATACTGTATGAAAGAAATTTTAACACAAAGAAAGAAAGTTCCTACAGCACTTTCCGCCAACACGCCTAGAATTGCCTTGTTATAGGTCAATTTTTAGAGAAATTTCTAAGAATACGGAAGTTTTAGAGCCTTGCTTGTAAAACTTCAGAATCTCTAGAGAAATCTCTCTTCCTGAAGAAAGTTACTAATTTACACTTAAGCCACGCTGTTCTTCTGGAACTTTCAAAAATTTACTCGAAATCAAATCTTCATTGTCTTGTTCAGGTTCATCTTCAGTGTGTTGCCTTGACAATACCGATTGAAACTTTAGTAGAAATTTCGACTGCTTTCTTAGCTTTTTTTTTCGTTGGCGGATAGAAAGGCCTCGAACAATGAAAACACTCGAAAGATCGCATGCTATTAGTCACTTCGATCTAAACACAAATAGAATGATCGCATGATCAGAAGTGTAATGACACGTGAAATCACATTCATAGATCTGCATCGCCAACAGAAAATGTTTCGATTCCATAAAAAACTGTGAGAAGATTTCACACTCGTCGTTCAGCCATTTCAAAACTTTTCACCTCTTCTGACTGCTGTTTGAGGATTTCAAAGTGTTCAATTACTGAAAAGCTCCGAAGATTCGAGTAGCCACCAGCGCCTTAGGTTTCCCTTTCTTATAATGACAGGCCTTAATCATTAGAGAATAAAATCTCCCATCACCTGAACCACAATAAACTTTCCAGAATGCAATTAGCAAAGCTATCACTCAGAACTCGAGTTCATCGAACAACTCGGTTCTTGGCAACGATGTATTGGTTCCTCTTGCTGATAGATGAAGACGTGACGAAGTAATTTATTAGTGGCTTTTACTTGAATTATCCGTCATTTCTGTTTAGAGAGTTATGCTCCATTGGAAATGTGGATTTCTTCTATGACATCTCTAATTGATGTCTGTTAATCTTTACTGTAGTTTCTCTTCCCTAGCAATTCAAACATAGACATACTCACATACATACATACACACGCATACACATCCACACACACTCACACACATACACATACACACACACACACACACACACACACACACACACACACACACACACACACACACGTATGTGCACACGATATGAAGGCTTGTAGTGTAGCAAAGAATAGTGCAACTGTACTAGTTAGTGTCCAGCAAATGGCTCCAACATAACGATGGACACGCTTCTGAGCAAGACACATTCCTGACTTGTCCATTAAATAGTCTTCACAAGAAACAACGCCGATCCAATAAGAGCTTGTCAGCTTCTATGACATAAAAGGAATTCGAAAAATTCTTGTTTAACTGGACAACATAGTGAACACTTTTTACGAGTCGATTGTGCGTTTACTGTAGCAACGAAAGATGCAGCGTTGTTGAAAGTAAGAAAGGGAAGAGTTGCAATGCTGTTATTTTCCCACACCACTATTCTAACTATTCCGTAGAACGCCACACATAACTTGCATGCTTGCCAAATAAATCCTTAAGTGACCCCGTAACAAAGTGGTGCGGGTCACAACACAACAATTTTCCCAATAGATTCGTTATAGTGTCACTGTCGGTCACGATCGCGTGTGATCTGCCGGCTTGAAGAGCTGTCGTTTTTTTTTCCTACTGATATGGCTATTTCTAGCCGATGATGATTTTTACTGGAATCCAAAGATAGCTGTACTGGAAGATTCCCAAGCCGTCACCATAGGAAGTTACCAGCCCGTTTACGCTGGAGGGAAGTTCGCCGCCTTACGAGTCAGATTCCTCCAGAACAGCAGCGATTACTGCAATTAGTAGACAGATCGATCATTCGTTGATAATATGACAGACCGTGTTTAACTTAGTAGTACAAAAACTATGACAAAAGTTTTTATAACAGAGTAGTCAATGAAGGATAAAAGATAAAGAATAAAGCTACAGGTGTCGATGAATCTCTGAAGGATGCGCCATGAATTCGACTTCATTAAGCATCGTTAGAGGTGACTGAGTGCATATCTGGTCTGCACAATGACTCGCGGTGGCCTACCGATGTATTGAGCCTGTGCTGTCATCGTCTCAGATAAGTTTGGTACCAATTTGCAGAACCCGGAAGGATGGAAGGCTTGGTGAACGAGCCATAGGCACGAGATCAATTCCACGTGTGTGTTGCAGGGCGCATCCGACAACTGCGCCACACGCGTTTAGTCAATAGGGGACGAAATATAATACTGGAATGTTTTAAAGGGATTCCCACATACCCATTTTTATCTAAAAATTTTTAGATTTGCTGAATAAGGTGGGTAAAAGGTAAAAGCAAAACTAGAAAAATAACACTAAGTAAACGAATAGAAAGGTAGTTAAGAGAAACGTGCGAATAATTACGTAGATAGGTTAACAATTAAGAGCAATACCCTTCACGAAGATGTTGGTTGCTTGCCATTCTTCTAAGTGAAATTAGTTCACGAGAATAAATTCTCCGTCACAATTGAACGCTTTTATACCAATCTTCTCATTACTGGGTCAGTCAATCGTTTTTTGAAATGACACTGTCCCCATTCCATGGCAGGTGAGAATTCTCTACCAGTCTCAGCGCCGAAGTAATTACTCAAAACTGCCACCCATTCAGAATTACACCAAAAAGTTGCGGTGGGAAATCTTACAACTACTGCATCTTGGACAATTCCAAGTTATGAAAATGGAGGAAGAATTCCGTCCATGTTTCCGGTTTATTTAAAGCTTTTGGAAGGACCGATTGTTTTATCTAACTGCACTTTGATCTTTTGCATTGTAATGTTTCAGATCATCATCTCTAAGATTACTAAATATGCTAAAAATACCTAAGGAATGCGGTATGTCAATCACCGTAACACGATATGCAAATCATCGATGGTTACATTTGAGTTGAATTCGTTAGCCACTGAATCATCAACGATCGACGACATTACAGATATCAACAACAGATGACGATCGGCATACCAACAAAAGAAAAAACAAACTGTTTCAGCCAATATTTTGTCAAAACGAAAGTTCGTACCGACGAACTGCAGTTGGATTTTGTTGCTTCCGATAGTCCCGTTAGTTCGATATTGAGTTTCATATCTGATTTATCAATATTTCATTGAAAACTCTTTAGCACAAATATTTTGCGTTTCCAGAGAAAATCACGCTCAATCAGGATTCACCGTACTAATGAGAGAAAGTAGCAAATCCTCAAGCATATAGTAATCAAACAAACACACGAACCAAGTCAAATCAATTCTGTAAATAACATTTTCATAAAAACAAATTCGCCGATGACATTTACAGGACAAAAAGAACGGAAAAAATTCTGGGTCCCGATGATACATGAGGGCGGACTATTTGACTACCATATTTCATTATTACTTACAGATTTGATGTAAACACTAACAAGTGTTTATGCGTAGCAGTGGAGGTGGGTTGAATTGAAAGGAAGACGAATTTCAGATTCAGGATGATTGGATTTATCCGTAACAATAAGCCGAATCGCTTCAGTTAACGTAGAAGCAGAAACTTTTTCCAAGTGTTCATCATTGTCACTAGCGCTAATGAACTTTCGCTAGACAGCTGTCTCTTAGGTTTTTTGGAGTTTAACGTCTTTCCTCTACGGAATGTGACTTTCAGCGCGCTCGCCAATGAGTCATAATGTTTAGCCACTCAATTTTTAAATCGCAATCATAATTGTCATTCATTTCTCAGTTACAGTATCATTTTGTTCTTTTTTTCTGAAAAGTAGTTGTGGAGCACCAACAAATAGATGAAAACGGTGGAATATTCATTAGTGGAAAATTGGAAAAAAAAATTGGAAAATAACTATTGGCAAATGGAAAACAACTCTAACGGAAGTAAGTAAACTGTAAAGTAAGAAACGCAACCTAAGGACCTCCGTGGCGCAGTGTGTAATGCGCGAGCCCCCGGAAAGGGAAATCGTGGTTCGACCTGGCCCAGGGTCCAAGTTTTTCGGATATCTCAGGATCGTTGTGGTTGTAATTCACATCAAACCCTGCTGTGAAAAATTATAGTACGCAGAAAATAAAAGGTTGACATTAGGTAAAGTGTTTTACATAGGATCTATTCAGTATGTCTGCTATTGATAACGTTAGTTTTGCCAAGAGATTATCACCTGTTCAGAGGTAATCACCGCTACGAAAAGTTCTCATTCTATCTTCGGATTCTAATTGACAAAAAATGAAGAGTTCAGAGTCACACAAAGTTTCCCAAGACATTTGTGCAGAAACTCTTTGCTCTACAAATAACGATAATTTCCCTATTAATGGAGACGTGAAGGACTTTAGAACTCTATAACAATGTAGAAAAGACTTCACTCTATGGCCTTGAAGATATAAACAGTTTGTACAAAACACCCTTTCAGGTTCGCTTTTAGAGTTAAATTCTTCGAAAAATTAGAATAAAAACTAACTTTTAAACATTTTCCAGATAAACGCAGCAGCGGAAAAAACTCCGGGACTGCTAGCACGTCTTCCTGACAAAATCCTACCTGTTCATTTGTTTCCGTTTTCGAAATCGAAAAAAAAAAAGAAAAAAAAAAACGTAACGCAAAAAAGAGCACGAAGCATACTTCGTTTGTTCCAAAATTCAAAACTCAATACTTCCTTAGATCATTTAGATAAGTTGATAGAACACTAATATATAAATAATCTACTGAATTGTTACGTTTGCTTTAATAAAATTAGTCCTTAACGAGAGGCATTTAATACTGATTTTAATATCGGTAGGAATTTGATACCGAAGGAAGAAGTAACTTCTATCTTGTAGGCAAGAATCTATCGATTCTAAGTTTATTTAAATTCATAGGCTTCGATGTGAACTAAGAAACGATAGCTGAAAATTAAAGCGTCAATCACATAAATTCGCATTAATGTCATTCCATGTGAGGCCACGACGCCGCTTAATTGTTAAGGGAGAAGGTGATCCTAGAGAAACTACTCCAATTCTTCAAGTTACACATACTAGCAAATAATGACACCTTCCTCTTGCTGTTTCGATATACACGACATCTGACGGCAGAATTTCAACTACATGATTCCTTAGATTTGAGCTTTCTTGTTTGCAAGCACGGACGATTGAAGGTGGCTTCAGAATTAGCAGTAGCGTAAGTCTCACAGTCAAGAAAGTTCTGAGAGGGTCTGAGATGATTCGGAAATTCAGCGGCGTCATAGGTACGACTGTGAAACCGGTCTTGTTGAGAAAACACTTGGAAACAGGAGCCAATTCAAAGTGACCTAGGCGAATTTAGCCGTCCGTTAGTGAAAGGGATCGAACACTGAACCGTGGGTTTAACAAAATTTAACAAGATGCCCTTCCTTTTTTTCCTTTGCATAGTCGCTTTTGGTTTCCTCTTGAATAAAGTAATGTAAGCACTCTGAAAACAATAAGGAATGACTATATTCTGTGATAGTGAACGATATCGAAGCCAGTACAGTAAACTAGTGCGACATTTCCAGCCTGAGAGCGAAACTTTGCTTAGAGTAAAGAATCGCAATTAACTGATAACATATCTTAAAAAACAGATAATACCGTATAGCGGTAATTGATCAATATCCATTCTTTATAAAAGGGCATCGAGAATTCACCGGATTCGACTCGGTGCGAGAACGCACACCCACATCGCTAGAACGACCATCTATGGATCACGGACTGGGTTCTATCCGGCTCTGAAGAACGCGATAACGTTAAAACAATAGCTGAATAAATACTTTTTTCCAACCTCATGATAGTTTAGTAATTTTAGAAGACATGAAATAGTACTATTCAAAGTAACTCTTCATCAAACATCTCCAATGTGAACTACTAAAATCTTCACACCTCCCTTTCACATTACGGAATTTTCCAATTGGCTCTAATGAAGTACATGCATATGCATCATGTTTTCGCTAAGGGTCTCTTCATTGTCAACAAATAGCATTGTTGACTAAGTAGTCTACAGATAGCTCTCCAGATTCTTCTATATGGCTGAGTGTACATACAGATAGCTATCGGGCCCTCTAACCCGGAACTTGAGGTGGAACCTATTTGTTGAGGTTGACCTTCATTCATCCTGCTACCTTCTATACATCTCCTTTCCCAATGCTCTTGGTAAAATCGAAGTAAAAAATTGAAAAAGAAGTCTTCATACAATACGTAAAACTACACTTATGTAACTATGCATTAATATCGAACATAATATGAGGAAGACAAATCATTCGGGCGCAGTCAAAGACTGCCAGCCCATTCAATGAATGCATTTGCATGTTAGGGGAAGGGTGAGCATCATTTGCCTTCAAAAGTCGGTTACTATTACATCTTTTTCAGAATACGGAACTATGGCCTACAAATTCTTACAACAGCTGGAATCTTTAAAGCAGTGTATTGTGCGAAAATGATCAGAATACACTAAGAAATCTGATGTCTGCAACCGATATTATTGGAAGGCACTAATTTTTAGTTTCGGCAACACCGCACAATCTCGAAACTTGCAAGAATTCTAACGTAAAAAACGAAAAATGTAGCTAAGCCTCATCTAGTGCATCAACTAACCTCTGTGTAACCGACTGCCCATTTTTAGGCCCCATACCTGGTGATTCTAGTAGTTTTAATTTCGATTAGAAACGTTTTCTATAATCGAAGAAATATGTGTCTTTCAAGAAAGCTTCGGTGTGAAATGAATAAGTCTTTTACCAGGATCCACTAGAAATCTACGGGTCAGTAATTCTTCAATAAACAGTTAAAGGTTTTCATATCAGCGATGGGTCTTCTCAAATAGGGGCCTTGTTTTTTTAATTCTTAGTTTATTTATTTTATATGACCCGTCTTCACATCCACTGTGCGGATCCCAGCACTTCTCCCACTCAATTCGTTTCGTCGCACCCATTATCCACGAAGATCTTCCAACTTTAATGTGTAGCTTCGGTTGCTGCTTGAGGATTTTCATTTCATCCCTAATGTCGTGGAATGCTGGTCGAGCAATTCTCGCTGGAGTCCTGAGATAGCCGGGCTGGAGCGTCCTCAATTGGATTGCAGAGAGTGAATAGTTTCCAGAAATGTCCGGTGCCCACTTTCCGACCCTGGAGGGATGGGAGGCTTGGATGGCCCGGAGCAGAATGGAACTAACACCATGCTCGTGAAGATGGATATCACTACCATTGTGCTAACCGCCTCTTGATCTTATTATAGAACTTCTATAAAAAGATAATCGAAACACCAAAGATGTGCTGACCATTAATGGTCCCAAAAATCGTATGTGCCCTCCTTTTTAATCACAGCAGAAGTTATAATGGTTAGAAACTAACATTAGTATAGTGGAGAGTTAAGGTTATAACAATAATAATATGATAATATAAGATCAAAGTTGTGATAATAAAGAAGTACTTCATTCGAAAGAGCGCTCATCCGAAAATAAACTTGGCAAAAAACCAGTTTTATAAAGAGCAATTACCGTTAACCTTTCCGTTTTCTGGCCATTATTATCTTTTCAGCGCAGGGTTTGATCTGGAATGCAACCCCAATGATGTTGAGATATTCGCAAAATTTGGACCTGGAGCCAGATCGACAATTAATAAGAGGCACTAAATAGAAAGGTCAACATTGCAATTTCGACTGCATCCTCAGCTTAAAGAGGTTCAATGCCGATTCGTGCTCATCAGATCAATCCCCGTTGAAAGGTGTTTGCTGATGGTAGTGATAGACAGAGAAATCCAAAACAAAGGCCTCAGTGGTGTCGTGCGCAATAGGTGAAACCCCAGAACCGTTAATCGAGGTACGATCAGGCCTGGCGCGTTCAAATTTGCTAATATGTCAGCACCATTGCAATTACCGTTTTGAGGAATCCACTAATCGAGTAGGTGGACGAAATAGATGGAAGACGAAATCGATAAATCAAAGAGTTGTTGAAGTCTACAGGTCAATGGTCATTCGGAAAAAGCATGTCTCAGTTTTCACTGTGGCCAATTTTTCCATAGACCTAGTCATTTTTCGCCAATTTCGGCGATATTGATCTAACTGAGTTACGAAAAAAACGAGAATTGCTTTAGACTTGAAATTTCGCAATAAGAAGTAATCAACTACGGTTCAGTGACGAAATCAGATACGGAAAATTCGCAAGAAATCTATTATAAGCCGGAAATATTATTTTATATACACTGAGACAAGTGAAGCGCAGTGGTTAGAAATGTTGTGCAATAAACGTAGATCTCTTGTTCAACTATGCCACGTGGCAAGCGATAGTGTTGTCCTCCCGTCGATGTGCTATAAAGCTGGTCTCGAAAGAGCTGTCTCTGGAAGCTACAGTCTAGTGAAGACTCAACAACTCTCTAGAAAGGCTCATTCATATTTCCAGGAAAAGTCAACTCGAACAGCATTTGACGGCAGCGGAGAAGAAAGCAAAATCATTAACTGAGAACCCTACCTATACATAAAATACGAAGATCATTGGGCGATGGATGCAAGGCAATGAGCCAAATTTGAGAAGTGATGGGATTCAAGCGACATACGTGAAATCCGAAATAGTTACCAAGTTCTAAGATCATCTCAGCGTTATTGAAGTTTGATTGAATCCCTATGCAATCAGACCTTACAAGAGGAAAGAAACAAAAACAAAAGTTCAAAAACTGTTTCTCGAAGAATGAGAGCAAAACGAGAAAATGTCGCTCTAGAATGACATAATGATCACATCGGGTACACACATGGCGACATTTAACGGTGATGGGTTACTGCTATTATAATTGCGCAGCACTTGCACACCAACACCACCTGCGGCGCAGTTTATGGGGCGCGGGCATATTAATTCGCTAGACTTAAACGCCTACCATAAACAAGAAATGGGCTCAACTTTCCGCAGTCCAGTTTCGATCTCTCTCTTTGACTGAATTTCTTGGATTGAGGGGTCATTAGACAGCTGTAGGACTAGAATCTATAGTGCGGCCTAAAAGAAATACTTCTCTTAATTTTAACTGTTTATTTACCGCTTATTACAATTCTTCATGGCAGGGTGTTACATGTAGGTGTTTGCAGTAAATAATGATTGAAAAGAGTAGGCAGTGAACAATGAGTTAGCATTATGATTATAATAACAGTCTCAGCTTAACTGGGTTCGTTGCCGATTTGGGTTAGCCAGATCAATACCGCTGACGGGTGATTCCTGATGGCAGAGATCGATAAAACTACCTGAAAGACAGACGGAAAGAAGGACCCGCATGGTGTGGTGGTGAACGCGTTACTCCCCGGAAAGGACAATAGCGCGTTCGTTCCCCACCATAGACACCTGCGGTCCAGAGTTTTGCAAATATCTCAGCAACGTTGTGGTTGTATTTCGCTTAATACCCTGCCGCGAAATTATAGTAGGCAGAAAATAAAAAGGTATAACATTATCATAAAGACAGTTGTCGAGTAAAGGACTACAATTTGGATACCATAGGGTAATCCAAAAAAGGAAATACAGCTTTCGAAAGGTAAACGAAGTGAGCCAAATGTCAAATTTGTCAACTGATGTTCCAATTCAGAGGTTTCTGGATGCGCCTGTCAGCATTGATCTCTATGATAACGGACCGGCTTGGTGTCGACTGATGAAAAACTCCCAGATGTATTTTCCACGACCGACTTTCTATCAACCTTGGCATTGGACAATTAGTTCTCGACATTCTTGTTGAGTAAGCCCGAAGTTTTACTTCATTCTTTATTCCGTTAAAGCTGTTGTTTCGGCAGTATCGCCTTCCTCAGAGCCGTTTATTACGTGCCTTCCACTGAGGAGTAACTCATATATTTTAGAACTAATCATTCGAAAACTCCACAGTAGGCATTAAAACGTGGTAAAAAGCACTGAAAATGAATAATCCGAGAAAATCTAGGCAGCTACGTCTTTTATGGAGTCAGTGTGTGGTTGTGTAGAAATCTGCCACATGTTGGAAAGTAGTGGGCTACAACATTTGTTAGCCGAAGGAGATCAAAGATTCATAGAAAAACATCCATTACCGGAAAGAAGAGTGGTGCAGTCCTTCTTCCGCAGACTTTTAGCAGTTAATTTTCATCGAGAAAATTTATACTTTAACTGCAACTCTATCAAACCAAATATGGACCTTTCGTGCTTTGCATACTATCTATATATTAAGTTCTATACAATCTCTAATACACAGAAACAACCACTTGAAATATGGATCAAACCTGTCTCAATGGTTTATCGTTTCATCATGGCTAAAGAGTGTTTCTGAGTGGCGAATGATATACCTCTGATATACGGCGAATGTTCATCAAGACTTCTTGACTTGGAAAGGACTACAACACTTTCTCCTAGAAGTCGAGATGTGCAAACTTATTTTACGCCAGAGCTCAGAGACTTGAACACAGTGGTATCCCCGAAAAGAACGAAAATCAGAGCCTTCACAGCAAAAGTGTGACGCTTTTTCTATTCCTGGAGCGGTAGGACTCCAAAAAATCACGATCAGCTCATGCTACTCGATAAGTTCGATTTGAGCGTTTCAAATTCAACTTTCAGGACCATTCTGATGCTTTCAGATGGGCAGGAATATAGAAGAGTCCGAACTGCTAGTCGCTTTTATCTGAAGCTGTACATATCCAATGAGAGCCAATCCTGTCGCCCATTTCTATGAATGACACTGTAGTTGAAGGTTGTTAGCGCAACGGAGAATGGGTCACTTTATGCTACTTTCAAACAAGAACTTGCCACTCTCTCAAAAAATTACGGTAAAAAGTGTGAAAGCTGATGGAGAACATGCATCGTGAATGATAAGGATAAGATGGTGCTAAATCTTGCCAAATAACTCGAGAATAACAATAACATTCCTTAAAGTATTTATTAACATGTTCAATTCTTAATGGTTAAGTTATGGAAGTACGTCTATTTTACTTGCAGAAGTTGATATGCATTTAACCCAATGCGCGCAGTTTGAAACGCACCCCAAATGAGTGATGTGTTAATACCCTTATTAACTGCAGCAGTCTTTGTGATATTCATTATGGCAAAAACCGGCTTTTCTCAACGTAACTAATAAATTGACTTTTTCCCCTTAATACTTCTGTCGAACAGTGCTCCACTCCAAAAGATTCGAATCGATACGGCTACTCAGATATGCGTCGCGAGGACGAAGGATTGTGGAGCATCAACTCGGATCATCGGCTCTGAGGAAAACCAAGACGCCGAGCACTGGCAGAGTTTTCATCAACCTCGTGTTTGCTTAATTACCTAAAAAAATATAGATCACTTGGTGTTTTCCAACTATTTTTTTATTTTTTATAACATCTGTGAACTTTCTGGGAAGCAATCTCCTAAAAAACCGGGGTCCAATAGCTACACATCGCCTTTCGGAAAATCTATTGGAAACGGTTCAGCCGTCATTCTTCGGGAACCGTCCAGTATCATGTTGGGTGAATCAAACCCATTCTCGATGCATGATCATCTTCTAGCTTCAATGCATATCCAATTGTGAATTGTCGTCGGTGTACGGTAGCCATCTCTGAGTGGAATTTGCGTGTCGAGGATAAGCACCGGCGTCGGGAAGTCGTCTTGCGAGGCAGTCCATACAACAGAGAGATGCGTTTGTTTAGTATAGTGCATGTGCAAAGCGTTAGTAAGGAATGCATGAGCACTCCGGCTTCTGGCATTCATTTTAGCCTTTTGGTCACATGGAGGTCGCTATAGACTTACGTCCTATTCTTGGAACGACACTAGTCAGACTCGATCCTATGAGGATCAAGATGTTACAGTAAGTTATAATATTCAACATTTAGCTTTCTGTTTTTTTGTGCTCGAGAACTTAGAAATCTCAGAAATCACCTGTGAACTAACTACAAGTTCGCCTAATCATCGGTAAACCGATCTAAAAGATCGATTCGTATATTTCGTACATGTCATCATACTGAAGCAGTTCACATCTGTGACCTTTAGCAAGCGAACTGTGGGAGTCTAGAAGTTCTCACGCATGGAAAACTTTGAGCAATGTACCAGTACCTATTTCTTTAACAGCCTTCTCTGGAACCAGTCTTCTATTCAACTTATAAGCATTGGGGGACTGCAGTATTACTTAGCCTAGTTACTTTGCAACCTATTTGAAGGAGTCTCCTATTAAAGTAGCCAAAAAGTGCTATTATTCACAAAATTTCCCTTACTCAGCTCACTCTTCGTGGCAAAAATTTCTTTCTCTATCGCCATCTTTAACTCTAAACAAGTTTAAATTGATTGATCCGGTGAGCAAGATCAGCTTTCAAATTCAAGGTTTTCGTTCCGAACAAATTCTTGAGGGGAGCCGTTTGCATAATTCGGCTAGCAAAAACATAAACTGAGCTAAAATAAATTATATTGAAGACCGGTCTTCATCAAACAAGTTAAACAACGGCATAAATTAGAACCATGCATTAAAAGTGCTCACCAGTGCATCGGAAGCACTGTGGCTAACAGTATGGACTTGCTTCCAGATTAGTGATTCACCTGTCACCTGTCGCCTGTAGTCTCGTTGACCGTCGAGTGGTACGAGCGGGCGCCAGTAATTCTTCCCATGACCGACTTTCTGTTAACCTCGGCATTAATTGATAATTCAATGTTTTTCATCAATAAGCAGACACGAGGTTG